>WTSP01003262.1:6492-16891 GCA_025331215.1 Actenoides lindsayi
TCCTGCCCGGGCTTGGAGGGGGTGGGGTTATTTTTACAGCCCCCCTCCCCGCTGTCTCCCGGCACAGATCCACTCGGTTCACCAGCGCCGCGAGGTGCAGGGGCGGGCCAAGGACTTTGACGTGTTGGTGGCCGAGCTGAAGGCCAGTTCCCGCAAAGGAGAGTCCCCGAAAGAGAGGAGCCCCCCCGGGAAGGAGCCGCCGCCCCCCCCTCAGCAGGACCCCTCCTCGCTCCCGCAGCCCCTCGCCGGCCCCCCCAGCACCTCTCCGTGCCGAGCGAAACCCCCCCACTCCCACTGCCCCCTCCCCAGGTGAGCACCCCGCTGGCCGGGCAGTGGGGACCCCCCACCCCTCACCGTATCGGGCACCCCAAAAATCTCAGAGCCCCCCCTATTCTGGTACAGGGCTCAACTTTCCTCTGACAGTGACCCCGAGGATGCACCGGCCGCCTCCGGGGAGGGGGGTCCGGGGGTGTTCCCCTTCCCCCTGCCCAAGGCGGGCACCCGGGTGTCGAGTGAGGAGAGCGAGGAGGAGGGGGCCGAGGAGCCCCCCCGGCCCCCCACGCGTCCGCCCCGGCCCCAGGCGGTGAGTGAGGGGACCCCGGGGAGGGGGGAGAGGGTTGGGAACCCCTGGGGCAGGTCGGGGACTCCCACCCCACTGTGCCTTTTTTTTCCTCCATAAGTGAGAGGAATATTTTTACAGTGGTATAAATACTTGTCTGTTTACCAATATATGTGGGAAAGACTTCACATATGATACTGATCTGAATATGGTAGTGTGTATATTTTATTACAAGTTATCTGTTTGGAGGAACATATGAGTTCAAAGATGGCAATAAAGTACTAAGGAATGATATAAGGAAATTAAGCCTATGTGAACAAAATTGCAGTGATGGATTAGTCAGAAAGCAGTTTTTAATTGGTGGATAGAGTGACATATCATATAGAAGTATTCTAGTGAAATGTATACCAAGGCAATAAAACAAGGTTGTATATCTGTTTGCATCTACTTGAAACTATATAAAATAATGTCCAAACACAACGCTAATTAATTTTTTATCCTCCATTTATCAGCTAATTGCAAATCTGCGAGATGTAACAATGACCATATAATATTTATACATAAGGAACACTGGATTTTAAGTATGCTTTTTTGTGCTTTCCTAAAAAACAAAGATACTAGGCCCTCTGGTAATTGTAAATTCTAATGCAAGTCTGGACAGCATTTTGTGGGTTAAATCAGGTTATAACATTTCTTTGCACAAGTTTGCTAAACCACTTCAGTCCAACACCTAGGAGACTCTAAGATATGGCCCTATCTGTCTATAGTAACACAAATCCTCAGACATACATTAAGAGCCCTTTGCTTCCTTTCTATGGTGAGCACTCACACAGCTTGTACCAAAGGAGTCTGCATTAGCCTAGATATGCAGTTATTTACCAAAGAAATTACCAGATTCTCACAGTGATCCACTGTAAAAAAGGTCTGTTAGCAAACACAGTTCTAGTAAAATCAGTCAAATTTTAGTTGTGGTGGTGGTGGTGTTGTTGTTTTTAAGCCAGAATGGCAGTTAAGGAAGGTAGATTAACCATGGACTTGCATCGTGCAATGTAGAGAAGTAGTTGTAACCTAATTGCTTATGGCAATTTTTCTAATTTTTAACAGTAGGAGACAAATCAGATAAAAATAAAAGTCTGGGGTTTATAAATTCACTGCTGTTTCATTTTCTTTGTGTTAGCTTGGTTTTCATGATTTTTTTTTTTTACCAGTATCTGTTCCTTTAAATAACTAACATGCTTAAGTATTTTGAAGTCCCAAAAGATAAAACAATGAAGTGAATTTGTATGCCTTTCTGCTGGCTGTACTGAATATCTGCATAGAGTGCTGTGTTACACATGCTGCTCTTTCTTCATGGTCAGCCATGTAGTTTGTCATACCTTGATTCTGAATATAGCTCATAAAACATGTAGAACTAAAATCTGCTCATGTCTGAAAGATTTTCTCATAATATTATCCTTTCTGACATTACAAACAGACTTTGCTTTTTCCTGTCATCCTGTGAACATTTTCTTAGCAGCATGTTTCAAATACAGTTATTTTTATTATGATAACCCCTATATATATTTTTTTTTTTATTTTTTTTTAATGAGATAATGGCTTTAATTTTAGGCATTTTGAGCTTCCTGAATTCAATCTTCAACTGTTTGGAGGAATGAAAGGTATCTACCTGACAATACCTTCCTATCCATGATTAGACAATTACCCAGAGTCCTGCATATTCCTTTTCCCATAACTTTCATCACTGCAATTATTTTCTTGGCAAGGTCTATAATTATACAAATATCCTAGACTTGCAAATGTTACTTTATGCACTTGCAACATGAAGAACACCTAGCGGTGTTCTCTGCAGAGGTGTGTCTTTTAAAGCCATAGCAAAGTATTTCTCTTGTTTTGCATTTGTTTTTCTCTGTTGTATTTTACAGCAAAGACGACATGGAAGATTCCATTTTACATAGGAAAACTCCCATGTTTGTAGCTGCAGCCACGTGACATTTATTCTTCATAACCATGCCAGGAAAAACAATATTGGAAGAAGTTCTCAGCCAAATCTGAGTCACAACAAACAATTGGTTTTGCTAATTTGAGTATTCTGAATGCAATTAGTGTTTATTCAAACAATATACTGAGTTGCAAGTCTCTTCAGTTCTAACATTTATAGCCACTGTCTACTAGTTACTTGCTGTCTGTCATTTGCTGTACTTCAGTTTCTATCAAACCTCATGAATTTGCATTGTTTTAAAGATTCAACTGAAGGCAGTTTAATGATGAAAAACACAGTTTATCAACAAGTTGCAAAGCTGAAATATATTAAGGCATTTTTTTCTACTAGCAAAATACTACAAGTAGAAAGAGGGATCAGCAAGTCTTTTCACTTAACATCTTTATCACCATTGCGGAAATTTGCAGATTCCAAACATTCCCATCTTTCTCATCTGCAGACAGAAAACAAGCACTTAGTAAGGCCTTCAGTACACAGGCTCTGCTTGACCTTCATATCCCAGCAATGTCTAATTTTAGTATCTGTCTAGCGAGAGACTTCTACTAATGGTCTCCAAGCTCATATTGCCTTTTCCACTCATATCAGGTGCAGTTTTTACATTATAGAAGTATTTTCCTGGGGCACTTATCCATATTTTTGCAGTACTTCATCATTTTGGGTTTTTTTTTCAGTACTCTTTAACTTCTAGTACCTCTGCTTGTTTGATGCCTTGTATTGCCCAGGGAATGCAAAATCTGTTTGGTGTATGTGCTTTCTTTTTCATGGTGCTACCTGTAAAGTCTAACCACTGTTTCTTAGCTGTTTTGCTCTGTATCACTTTTGTTTGAACTGGCAACCATTTTGTTACTTGTTTTTCACTTTACTATTTCACTGCTCTGAATGTACCAAATATCAAAGGTCTCTCTTTACATATAAAACTTTTCTTACCCTGCAAATTGCATACAAAAATATTGTATAATCAAATGTGACATAGGGTAGACAGACTGGAGACATCTCCCATACCTTTCTTTATGCTTCCTGGACAGGACAGACAGTTTATCAGTTGTAAGCACTCCTCTCCATGTTCCAAGGCTGTAGCATAATTAGGCATTGCATCATTTTCATATGTATTTAATCACAATACTTTGAAGCAATATTATATAAGAAAAGTACAAAACATACAGAGGTTATCAACAAACTTTAACTCTCATGTTTTTTATAATTCAGTATTCTTGACAAGCTGATTTGTGCTGATGTCTCTTGCTTTTATTCAAATTCCTACCTTTAAATCCTTGGTAGAGCAAAAGAAGAAAGTTCAGTGATACAATGGATGAGACTTAAACTCCTCCAATGAATAGCTGATAAATTCCTAACTTGCTGTTAACATTGAGTCAGTTGGTTGAGATCTTTATCTTCACCCTGCTCTCATCTAGAGCTAAATTCCATGAGACCATTTCTTATCGCTTCAGGAGAGCACTGCATAACTAGGTGGTAAAAGATTGATTCAGTCTCTGACCTGAGGTTGTATCAACCACAAATATTTACATGTGTAAACGAGCATGAATCTTACAGAGTTCAGTTATGAACAGATTCTGGGGACAGAGTATGATGATACCTCCCCCCGTTCCCCTCAAAGTGGCAGAATCAGTATGGGTAAATACAAGGAATAGTCTTGTTTCACAGAACCAATATTTCTTTTGTTTGATATAGAAAGAAGCTGCAGCTTGCTTAGCCCTCTGTTTCCATTGAGATCTAGCTCTAGTAATCTCAACAGAATACTAATGCAAATATACAATATATTTGAAGCTAAAACAAGATGGAAAGAGTGCACTACCAACCAAGAACATGTCCCCGAGGAAGACCTCTGACTGAAAGGAGGACAGTAATGTCTCAGGTAGTGTTAAGAAAGGCTTTTTAAGAACTGTAGAGCACAGCTTAAGAGTGTTCTTGAACTCTGTTATTAAAAGCTATGGCAACCAAAAAAAAAAAAGAAATAAGAGCTCAGACCAATCAGGAAATAGAACCAGAAGTATTTATCTATATATATAATCAAAACAACAGACTCCATTGAGCTGAATACTTGAACAAGTCAGCATTAATTGCTGCTGAAAATTAGGTCCCTGAGGATAATAAAGTTGTCCTTAATTCTTCATTGAAAATGTTTTCTCTAAACATCTTATAATGTCTCCACTTTTAGTACCTTCCAAGAAAAATAAAAGAAAAAACTGCAGATTTCAATTTCTTATCAAGGTAGAAAGCTGAACAATGTTCCAGCTACCTGCAACAATAAAAGATCAGCACATACATTCTTGCCCATTTTTTCTCTACAAATCCATTAAATGCCTGCCTTGCCACAAGATCTATAGTAGAAGACAATAGACAGCTGAAGTCTCCAGTTTTGCTCTCCATATCTGGGACTTGATTTAAAAGATCTGAAAGAAACACCACTGTAAAAGCTTGGCAGATTTCCTAAATGAAGATTGTGAAGGAAACCTAGTGAGTGCAGCTTTGCCTTGACAAGCTCAACCCTAAGTCAAGAGAACCTTCAGAGGTTCCCACTTGTCCTGCACAGCACTAAAATCGGTAGTGTAACAATATTTCAGTCTGGTTAAAAATAACTCTTGTTGTTCATATTCATCCCCAGCCTCCTGATGAGGGCCTGTAGATGATGTAAAATGAGTGGAAGCAGTGGACAACTTAGATACAAACACACCCATGTAAGTATTGCATCTAATGTTTCAGGGTTTCAAATATTCTGTTGTCTTTGTAACATTTTGTTAAAAAAAAAAACAAAAAAAAAAAAAACAAAAAGAAAACCTCAGTTTTGGGACCCTGATAAGCATAAATCATTATTACTAATGATAAGATACGTAAAATTCAGATGAGTGTGGGCATTAACCCTGTATTAAGGTAGTAACACTACAGAAATTCTGCCTATGCCTAAGGCTCTGAGTCAACCAGGGACAAGCAAAGTCTCTACCCACTGCAGCTCACTCAGAAGTATATAAAAAATTGCAAAGCTGGAAAACTTTGTCTTCTGGCTTTTATTTGTTCTTGCTTTCAATGGCCATATTTTTCAAGTACTCCAAGCAGCCTAAAGTTTTTTGACAATCCTCCTTCAATAATAACATTTTCAGTTTGGTAAGGTTTTTAGGCTTTAGCTTATGCTTTAGTCCTATAGGTGTGTAATACTTAAGAACACAGGTAAGTTTAAGTATGTTTTTACATTTGTGAGTGCTCTGCCGAGTTCTGGTGCTTTAGAGCCGTGACACATGAGGTCACTGGCTACAGTGACTGTTTGTAGGGAGTAAATGCTTCCTGCACTGGGGACATTCATTGCACTAAAGCAGGATGGATTTCATCATAAAAGCCTTTTAAAATAGATCACAGTGATTTAACAAGGCAAAATTATCCTCAAATAGTCAAGCAGTTCCAGTAAAGCAAAAATATCAATAATTTGCTATTCTTGTAGGTTTTTAATTGGGAACAAATCTACTTATTTCCTGATACAGCAAAGATTTAAAAAAGGCTGTCCAAAAAACCAAGCCCAAACCAAACAAAAAACCAAAACCAAAACCAACAACACAAACAAAAACTACCACAAAAAAAACCCCAAAAAAACCCCAAACAAACAAAAAACACACGCATACACAAAAAAAACCAAAAACCAAACCAAACAACTTCCCTGTGTAATATTAGACTTTTAAAATCAGTAGAATTTTTTAAGTATCAAGCTGTGATTACTGGAATCTCTTTGCTTTCAGATCTTAGATTGTTAAGCTCTGAGTCTGTACGAGTAGAATTTAACTTCAATAAAAAGTACAGCTTTAATAAATCAGTTTCTTCTCACTCATCTAGGCACTGCTGTCACCGATCTATATGGTACAGCATACATTTAATGCAAATATAAACAGCTTTAAAAACATCTCTCTCTAGATTAAAATAATGTCTGGCACAAGCACAGTTTTGGTATTTATGGCTGTATACGCACACACACATATAATCAATGGCTTTGGATCACTTGCAGTGGTGGAATGATTTTAATTCATAATGTTTTAAAGAGCATTAAAATATATAAGTTCTGTGTCTCCTCCATAAAAGGCTGGGTGAATCATTAAACAGTACAGTGCTCATTTTATGAACTGCCATTCACCAACATCTCAGTAATAACAACTTAGTGACCAACACCTCAGTAATACATGTCTACTGAATTTCTTGCTTAAAACTGCATATTAAAGAGTGAGCAATTTCCTTAACTGTAATGAAATGTTATCACATTATGCCACCCCTTAGATATTAGCACAGAAACATGAATCAGCTTTCTTTGCCCTCTGCATTTACAGACCATTTAACTGCTATTAACTCCACAGTCCTGCTTTACAATTAGCAATAAGAATTTACTGGCAATTACAGCAGCACTGTATAAGCTGATCCTCAGAGCTCTGGGCCATTTTTAACGTTCCACTACTTTACCTGAACAGTCTGTGATTTTGCTTTTCCTTGTAGCATAGCTTTGTCTCCCCTTAGACTCATGCTCTTTTATCTAGATGTAACAGAGTTTTTACAGTGAAGTGAGCAACAATCTTCTTTTGGTGGCAGGCTTTCATTTGAAGAAGATAGTATCTGGCCATCTGTGCCTGCACTGATGGGTGTTTCTTGTTAGGGGCTTGTTATGTTTAGAGATGTATGAACCCTGAATTTAAGAACCCTGAAACTTGCAAGAACAAACAGCTTGGTGGAAGAGACTTAAGCTCTGCATGCTTCACTTCCTGGTAGCATTACTTCAACTCCATGTCATTTCTTTTGCTTTTCATCCTACAATGTACTTTCATATGCCTTCCTGAAGTCAGGAGACAAATGCAACCTCATAGTTGATGCAATCTGTGACTCGAGGAATAAGTCCCTTCAGTGTTCTGAAGGTTTAGTACAGCAGCTGGAGAGAAGGTTGTAAGCCTATGAGCAAGCTGGAGGAATACAACAAAATCTTTGGACCAAGAGTGATTTTATTCCTTCTGTCTCTGTTTTCAAACCAGATTCCAGAGCAAGACCTTTTGAACAAAGGAGCATAGAGAATGTAAACCTGGCTAATCTTTTTTAATTCTTCATACACAAAAGAAGCTTGGTTAAAATCATTAGATATATACTCTGCCTTTAAAGAGTGGGGCTCATTCTATCATGTCAAGTAGCTATGATGCACTCAAAAAGATGGAAAATAACTGAAAACTAGCACTTATCCAGACCGAGAAAGTAAATATCTTTCTTCATCACAGGTGTCAATGTGTGTGCAAAAGTTGATTATTTGTATTTTCTGGAGGTAGAATGGCATTGAAATGTAAAGAAGGATTTTGTGCACTGTTCAATGCAAACAGAGGGAACTACAAACTACAGGCATAATTATGATGTAATGTCTCTTATAAACAAATCTTCATTGTGCTTCATTTACACACTGTTCAACTTCCAAACGGAACTGAGCTTTGACCATATTTACAAACACCTTATTTAAAGTTTAAACTCCGAAGCAATGCTAAGAAAAACAAGAACATGAAAAAAGGAAAATCCTTCAACTTTTTAAATATCAGCAGTATGGTGCAGACCATAAAGAGGTGCCCAAGTAGGAGACAAATGGACTAATAGTTAGGAAATACTAATTGTTAATGGGTTACGGTATGCACTGAGACATGTATATGTATATCAAATTTCAATGCTGTGATGCAGGTATAGACGATTCCCAGCATTCACACTAATCCTAGCAGAAAGTAATAAATGAGTCAGCTGTCCCCCATTTCTCTGAAAATCTTATGCTAAGGTAGAAACATTTGCAAATGGTGAGTAAGAAAATGCAAAATTAAAAGGAAATTAAAGCTAAAAGTAAAAAAAGTGTTTAGGAATTCACCAGCTAATGGACTGTGCTGATATTGAGAATCAATTGCTAGAGCAGCTAGAATGACAGCCATTATTATTAGTTAATAGTTATATTATCAAAGCAAATATGACTCACAAAGCATTAGAATGTAGTTATGTCTCTTGCAGAGAAGTAGGGACAGCCCCTGTCCCGAGGCATTTGTATCTACATCTTAGCAACATCAACATGCAAGTACATATCCAGGATGATCTTTGGAGACAGTCAATATTTTTTCTGCCACCTAACCCACTAAAAGAGCTGGCAATCATATTTTAAGCTAGGTGTGTCTTCCAACTGATCTTGAAGTGTGTATGAAGGTTGTGAGCATTTTGAAACACACCCTGCTAATGAATACTCGCAGTAGTTACAAAAGTTACAAAAATTACAGTATCTCTACATGTTATAGCTACGGCAACTATTGATGTTACTGAAATTAAACGATTCTAGCCCAATTAGTTTGTAAGAGAGCAAAAAAAAGTTTACTATATAAAATCTTTTTTGATACATATAATTTCTTTCTCTAGGCTTCATAAATTGTCTTAATGTACTGAAGGGACTGACTTGATTTTTGTAGTGAAGGAGATTCTCTTGGAGGTTAGAATTCAAGGAGAAAGCAGTAGGAACACCCTGAACTTTTTCGTTGTTTTACTCTTTCTCTTATAGGGGATTAAGCAGGGTGGAGGTGGAATTGAATACTTTTAATTTTATCATCCTGGTTGTTCTCTGGCTTACTTGTCATGTGTGGGCAGAAAGATAATTTCTCTCTGCAAATCATTTTAAGTATGTGCTTAGGTACCGTGATTTGTTATTTCTGGCCCATCTCTAATTATTGTTCACATTTCAGTGAGAAATACAGTAGCACAGACAGATAAGTAATTTCTCTTGATAGCCAGAGACCAGCATTTAATGACAGTGATAGAATGGGCTGATATTTAGATGTGAGTACTGACATTCAGACTCCTTTACATGAAAGTTTACAATCTTTTGCTTCTGTCTGCTCCAGAAGCCCTCACCTCAGGCTTACCTTCTTCACTGGGCTACTGAGAAATCAAAAGACACATCCTTTTTATCAGTAAATAGTATGTGTCAGGAAGAAAGATGGTTTGTACCAGGCTGACCTTTAGTTGCTCCTTGAAAGTACTTGAAGATCATTAATTTTAATTTGTGTTCTTGATGATGGTCAAGGAACAAGGGCAAATGAACAGTAGATATCGCCTTCCCTCCTGAAAATGAGGAAATTCTAAGGGGGAAAGAAAGGTGAAGAACCAGTTTCCAATCCATATGTCTGTAATTCCAAGTGACAGAAGTATATGAAAAATGCAAGGATAAATATGTGACTTTGCAGAGCCACAAGCATATGCTAGTTCAAAAGAATTTCCTACCTTCCTCATATTGCCATCACATGCTTGGAAAGAATACAGATTGTGCATATCATCATCTTTGGTCGTTCATGTAAATTGTCCACCCTGTCTTTCTGCCCAAGGGAGCTCTCTTTGTAGCAAGGATGCTGTTCAGAAGTTCATATGTTAAGACAAATCAACATTTCAGTGTGCTAATATGGCAGACAATGAGCTACAGCAGTTGGAAGTCCTCATTCATTTATCCTGTCAGATTTAGATGCAGCAGCTGAAATGCTGACTTCAGTCAAAAACCTCTTCAGAGACCCCAGATGAACTCTATGGCAGGGATTATATAGCAAAACACTATTCCTCTAGTTAGAATATTAAACCAGGCAAAATAAATTAAAAAAAAAAAAAAGAATGATGCCTTACTGTTTAATCCACTGAAATATTTTTTTAAGATTTGATCACATATTTAGAATTTAAAGTGGCCTCACTTTCTTCATTGTTAAAGCAGAATAATTGTTTCCCCTTTATTATTAGATTATAGATATGTAATAGAAAAATCTATACAGATAAATTACTACAACTAATTTTTATTGATATGTAAAAATTTACAT
>WTSP01003264.1:0-10308 GCA_025331215.1 Actenoides lindsayi
TCCCTGCCCATGGCAGGGGGGTTGGAACTAGATGATCTTTAAGGTCCCTTCCAACCCTCACAATTCTATGATTCTATAAGGAGGAACAGATTAATCTTTCAGATCAACACCTTATACTGCAGCTAGGGATAGCAAGAGGGATTTGGCTTTTATGACCACAGGACCTTCTTAGATGGTTGAGCACTGCTAGGGGGAGATGGTGGGATGGCTCACACAACAGGAGTGCTGCAGTGAACAGATACACACTTCATGAAAAGCAAGCAGAAAAGACATGAAGGGGGTGTACTGTCTACGTAAAGGAGCATCTCAGATGTAAAAGGAAGAACACAGGAAGTGGAAAATGGGACAGGTTGTAAAGGAGAAATTAAAAAACACTGCCTAGGCATGTAGGGATGGTGTCAGGAAAGCCAAAGCTTTGCTTCATTTGAGACTTGCAAGGATGTCTAGGGCAACAAGGACTTCTACTGTTCACGTTCACAATAGAAGGCTGAGCAAGGAAAACGTGGGCCTGTTCCTGAATGGGTGGGTGATTTAGCGACAGGGAAAATAGGTAACATGGAGCGACTCGTTGCTTTTTTTGCTTCAGTCTTCGTTGGCAAGGTCTCCTATGCCTCTGTACTCAGAGGCAATGTTCAAGGACAAGAAGAATTACCAGCAGTAGATGATGATCCAGGCAGTGACTATCTAAAAGAACTCAGCCCCACTTAAGACCATGGGATGAAACAGACTGTATCCAAGGATATGAGAAAAATGGCCCACACCCTTGCAAGGTTGCTTTTGATCAGATTTTAAACATCATGCTAGTCAATGCATCCACGTGAGCATTTGAGATCCCCAGAAGACTGAAGGCAAATATTGCACCCATCTTCAGGAAAGGTCAAAAGAACAACCCAGGGTTTTGCAGGCCAATCAACCTCACTTCTGAGCAAGTCCTCTTGAAACAAACTCCTGGACACAGGAGTAAGAAGAAAGTGATTGTGACAGCCAGCATGTAGTCACCAATGGGTATGCCATGGTGTAAATCACATCTGATTGACCTTGTTGCCTTCTGTGATAAAGTCACTGGATTTGTGGAAAATAGGAAACTAGGGGACATCATTTGCCTCAACTTTGGAAGAGGATTTGATGCTGTCTCCCTTGACATTCTTCTATCATTAGAACATTAAGGTCTGCATGCTTGGACAACTAGATGGACAAAAAACAGGTTGGGTGCTCAGGCTCAGAGGTAGTGGTTAATGGGTTGTACTCTACCTGCAGGCCAGTAAAAGTGGAATTGCAGGAATCTATCCTGAGACCCATACTGCTTAACAGCAGTGCTCATAAAATTTGTGAATAATAACAAATTGGTCAGGGGTGGAGATGGGGAGGGATGGATCAGATGATACATTGGAGTGCAGGTCTCCCCTTAGACAGGCTGGAGGAATGAGCCAATATAAAACCTCAAAAAAATTATCAAGGACACATGCAAGGTCCTGCACCTCAGAAGGAAGAGCTCCTTCTAACAACACAGGCTTATGAACTCCAGAGCTCCTGGTTCTGGTAGGCAGTAAGCTGAACGTGAACCAACAGTGTGCCATGGCAGCAAAAAGGGCCAACAGCATTCTGGACTGTCTTAACAGTGCAGCCAGTAGATTGAAGGAAGTGATTACCCTTCTTTACTCAGCACTTGCTAGACTGCATCCAGAATACCGCATTCACTTTGGGATCCCTCAATGCAAGAAAGACATTGACAAACCGGAGCAACTTCAGCAGAGGCCACCAAAATGGTGGGGGCTGGACCACTTGCCCTGTGAGGAGAGGCTGAAGGAGCTGGGCTTCTTCAGCCTGGAGCAAAGATAGCTTGAGGGAACCCAATGGCAGCTCCTCACTGCCTACAAGTAGGTCACTGAGCAGACAGAGCTGAGCTCTTTGCAGTTGTTGCATGGCAGGACAAAAGAAAATAGGCACAATTTGAAAGAAGAGGTTCAGACTGGATACTCCAGCACTGGCACAGGTTGCCCACAGAGGTGGTGCAGTCCCCATCTTTGCAGGTTTTTAAGACTGGATGAAACCCTGAGCAGCTTGGTCTGACTTCAGAGCTGACCCTCCTGTGAACATCTTAAAGACTATGCAATCAGAAAATCTGAGAACCAGCTGACTGGTATTGATGGGTAAAATGGCTATCAAGTAGATCTTGGCTGAATTAAGGAAAGTTCCAGCTTCCACCAACTCCAGTATGAATCTCAAAAAAATTACTGTTGAGGCTCTAGAGAAGATCTGGAATGATAAATGCACCAAAAAGATAAATTGGTCATTTAACCAGACATATACATCCAGTAGACTTTTTAATGCTATTAACTACCACCTAATGAAGATAGGATAAGGCAGCCTTTCCCACTTCAATCAAGAAGTCATGAGCTGCACCACAATAAGTAAATGAGCAATGCTTGTCTAGGTGTAAGCAAGCCAACATGAGTAAGAATGTGACCATCCTGATAAACATCCTGGATCTGAGAAGGCAAGTTCTGGATGCCCACTAAAAACTTGTGACAATCTCCCTATTCTGAGAATCATAGAGACTGAAAGACGTGTGTCCTTGACTCTCTGTTTATTAGGTAATTATCAAAGCAAAGAGCAGAAAGCTGCAGAAGACAAAGGCAAGCAGTTATGTTCACCAACTCCTTCACAAAGACTCAGGAGATCGTTCAGAAGCAGCATGAATCTTAATTGCTCATGGTTTTATCTGACCACAAAATGCAGGAAATGTAAGTGGGGCAGCCTGACTACCACAAAGAAGAATGCAAGTCAGGTCAGGAGTCATAAAACAGTCTCTTTCCTGAACAGCTTGTAGACAGTTCCCTGGAATGCAATACTGTGCGATGTCAATACTGCAGAAGTCACACCTATCTAACCCTAAATGGTTGAGGTTGAAAGGTGGATAAAGGAACGAAAACCTCTGACTACTGGAACCTATGAATCATAAGCTACAACACTTATATTGCTGAACATGTCTGAAATTGGTGAAGTACAGGTTTTCCAAGAGGCCTCTGAGGTCAGTAAGAGCATGGAGAACACTCTTGTTTCTGGACCAAAGACAGAACAACTTTCAAAGGACAGATGCTCAAGGAAGTATTAAATTCCCTTTTAGAAATTAGCACTCTGAAGGCCATCAAATAAACAACTGGAAGGACAGAATAGGAAAACATGTCCACTGTACGAAAGCAACATGGAGAGATTTGAGAGTATTCAACTCTTCTAAAAAATGGACTAGAAATATTCTGCAGTATCAGAAGGAAGGAAGGAGGCTTGGACAAAAACAGCAGCCTTATTAAGTACCTTGAACCTGTATTTGGTGCCAAGAGTGTGTCAATCAGCATTTAGTCAGCCTGTTTCCTTGTTATCTACCCATGGAGCATACATGTTCCTAGAACACACTCTGGCATGTTCTGGCCTTCTCTGACACAAAAAGGGAGATCAGCTAGTCATACAGGTATATTGCTGCTCTAGTTATGGTATATTGATTCTCTAACTACAGGGAAATTTAGTATTTTGCTCAATTTTCTTAATTAACACATATCAAAACACTCCAAATTGCCTAGTGGGTGCCAAAACATCACTGTCAGGAAAGTGAGATTCAGGAAGAGAAGCATTACTGTGGATGCAGAACAGGCTGTGATATGAATCTGTCTCTTCACTGAGGGACTACACAGAGACCACCCTCCTCCATAAATACTCTGGAAAGGACCACTGGTTATCAGTGTTTACTGACCATACCCTGTCATTAGCACAAGTGCTTGCTTGCTACATCTTAACAGCTGGGCTCACAAACTTTGGCACCTGAAGCTAAACTGAGATGAACCTACAGGGGATAGGCTAGTCACGTGAGCGATCTTGAGAACCCAAGACAATCCCAGACGAGACTCATGCACCAACCCCAAGACAATGATATCTACATTTCACCTTGCTCACATGAGGTCTTTCTTCTAACAGTGAGGAGTCTGAGCAGAAAGGTTTTCCCCCAGATCATGCAACATCATGTAAAGTTCCCCAGTGGAGAAGCAGAAGGCTGAAGAGTGCAGAACTATGTGGACTTGGGTACACCTTGCTAACTCACAGCTGCTGGCAGCAGCTCTTGTCAGCTGGAAAATGACAAAATCAAAAATGTCAATGCAGTCAAATATGGCAATTTGAGCAAGTCCACATGGGCAACTGGTGACAGAAGGAACAAGCAG
Source organism: Actenoides lindsayi (assembly GCA_025331215.1). Lineage (NCBI taxonomy): Eukaryota > Metazoa > Chordata > Aves > Coraciiformes > Alcedinidae > Actenoides > Actenoides lindsayi. Next base: position 4,212 of record WTSP01003264.1, read on the forward strand.
AGTCAGTTACCAGTTATTCTGGTGCTTATCCAGCTGGCACAGGTCTATGACACCTAGACCCGTTCTGAATAGTTTGGGTTTGGTACTTCTACAAAAGTCAAGGGGGACCTCTCAACCACCTGTTAAGCTTATGTAATAATACCATAGATCTTAGTAGTTTTCTCTTCTATTTTGTCCTGACTGTACCAGAATCAAGACTGTGTGCCTGAAATCTTTTTCACAAGCCTCAATGTAAGAGAGAGCAGTATCTTGTGAAACCTGAACGCTTGGATATGGCTGATCCATTTACTTGCTGAATGTGAATTCCTGAGCTGGAGATGACCTTTAAAGCTCACTCAGCCAGCCAGCCCTGGAAATTAAGCTCCTACTGGCAGCTCACCTACAGCTTGAATGAATCAGAACAATTTCTGGGTGGGTGTAGCTCACCAATGCAACAGGGAAACACCAAATGCAGGTTAGGTAATAAAAGTCACCGCATGCAATGGATGAATGAAAAGAAGCCTTATGCAAAGTCAGCAAAACAGGAAAAGGTAAAAAAAAAAAGGAAAAAATTATGAGTCTAGAGAAGAGCAACAGCATTAGTATGGTTGATCACAATATTGTGGCTGAAACAGTGACACACAAGCATGCGTCATGCATGCCAAGCACTAGGTGGACGCTGCAAAATCTTTTGAGTCTCAAGTTAAGGAAAACACGAAAAGTTAGAATATACATATGGTCTCATTCAAAGATTAAAAAAAATTAATTTCAACATAACTAACTCAAGATAGCACTCCCAGTGTGCAATGTCAGTGGAGAACAGTGCAATCTTTACCTTGGTTTAAGTAATCAAGATCAACCCTATCCTGCCAGCTTCAAGAAGGCCCTTGAGCAATGGCGAATACTGCTAAAAAAAAATAATCTGCTTTTCAACTGCAAACTCTAAACTGTCAAATATTTGACTCCAGGCCTTTAGACTCAGGAATCCTTTGGGTCAAAGGTCAGTGCTGTTGCAAAGGTGGATGAAAAGAACGCTTGACTGGGGCCTAGGGACAAGAAGATGGAAAACAAATACGACAGAATCCCTTTAACTTTAATCCTTGTTGATACTGCCCAGGGAGCAGCTTAAGCTGGAAGAATTAGCATCTGTAAACAGTGAGAGACAGACAAGGCAGCACTTGGGAGCTGGCAAAACAGGAAGATGGCAAATGAGGCTGTTAAAACCCATCAACATCTCTCCTTGCATACAGTTGCTGTGCCCTCATTGTGCCCCACTATCTCCAGCTGGAAGAAGAGAATGATACAAGATGCATCTGGAACAGAGAAAGAGGGGAATCAGTTTGCAGCACAGGAATGATGACAGCTCTACCTCTTGTGAATGTGGTGTGTTGGCTCCCTGTCTAAACCCCCATCTTCCTTGCACACTCACTTCATCAGTGTTGGAGGGAAGAGACTGTGAGGGAAGTTGCAGCAGGCACCTGAGAACCACAAACAGAGAACAGAAATACCTCCAGGGAAGGCAGGAGGTCCCTGAATCTTCCTTCCACCATGTGTTTACAACTACAGCAGAGTGTGGAAGAAAGGAATGAGTAACAAAATGTTCTAAAGTGAGTAGTGGATATAGGACTAAAGAGATGAAAGGGGAACACTCTAACTTTCTTGTAAGTCACAAACCCGCTCAACATTGCTGACTTGTACCATACGGTTACAGGAACATGTTCTCACAAGCTAGACAAGGGCATTGATTCAAGGCTCTTCAGCTGCCCCATGTATCTAGGAAATGCAAGGTTCTTTATACCACCACCAAAGGAAAAATAAGCTGCTGTTTATTACAGAAGCTTCCAAAATAGCTAAGGAACTGTCCCATAAGAATTTGTTCACGTAACTACACTTCAGGTTTGCAGGTCCTTACCTGAAGGATTTGCACTGGTGTGTTGCAAATGTGGGTATCAGCATTTGCCTCTAGTTCTATCATCAAGATGAGCAGGGCACTGATGAAAGAGAAGGAATTCAGGACAGATATTTAGCTTAGAAGAGTGCATAAAATGCTTCACTGCCCCGGGAAGACCTCTTCACAAGTAAGGTTCATAAACATAAAGGTGTGAGGAGTAGTAAAAGAAAACATGACAGTATAAAATGTAGTATTTTCATGCATTATGGTATGTAAGCATCTTCAAGTATCTCAGCTTCTAGTATTCTAAGTCTCATTCCTTCCTCTTCATAAGAAAAACAGGCATGAGGGCTGAAGGATGCAAGCAAGCAAACTTGGTAAACCAGTCTGGCAAGGACACCACACATCGGGCAAAACAAGGAAGGCACTGAGATATTTGCGAGAGAAAACAAGACAGGAGCAAGTATTACTGGCAAGGACAGGGAACATCCCAAAGACAGAGGGTGCCTCATGATACTGTGTATTAACTTGATGAGTTTGTACCTGATGAGCTGCATAATAAGACACTGTAATGACTCAAAAAGAGTAGGCGAGATGGTCAAGCCACTGATGCAACAGCATCAACAATTCGAAAAGATTGGGGTGGGGTTGATTTTAGCAGGTAAAAATCTAAGAAGCTGACTTAGTAAGACTGAAGATAAGTATGGATGAGAACAAAAAAAGGGGCATATTTCATTTCAGGAACATCATGGAAGAATCATCATGGTTAGGTTATAGTCAGAGGGGAAAAAAAAAAAGTCCCAACCTCTTTGTTTTACTGATAATAGGATTACATTTCTAGACATTACAGCTCCAAGGAAAACTTTCTAAATGCAATCCTATCTTCGTCAAGGGTGTGTCTGAAAACAGATGTATACTCTTAGTTAGGGTGTGAATTCACAGGGCACTTGCTACTCTACATTAATTTCCATATGAATTCAGTCAGACTGTAGCTCCATGAATAGTTTCAACTACTTTAAGGCAGCAGCTGCAGGAAAAAAAAGTTTTACTCTCACTGTCCCTGTTTTATGATCTCAACAGCAATACACAAACATTTGAGCAGGACTGCTGTAAGCCGGATTGAGGAATTAAACTTGAGTGAATATGAACCCCTTCTTTTGTTAGATCGGTTTAGTATCAGGGATTCATTCCTCAGACTGAGCCACTTGGTGACCATACACATTCTTTCATTAGCACAAGGGAGAAGGATGCACCAAGATGTGTTCCTGCGGTGGCAGGGGGGTTGGACTCTATCTCCAGAGATCCCTTCCAACCCCTATCATTCTGTGATTCTCTGTCTTCCTCAGGACGCATCTATAATGATTTGAGCAATAAAGCATTAAGAATTCTTAGGCAAAGTCCTGTGCTCCTTTCAGGAGGTGGAAGGACACACTTTACACCCAAGAGTCCATCCAAGGAAACTGATGCACAGCAGCCATTATGCTGAAAAGGTGATACCTTTGCTTACCGCACAAAAAGTTTTTCATACAGTATTTGTTGCAATGCTCCCCTATTAAATCATAAGATGACAGACTCAAAAGACAGAGCTTACTGAAACTGAAATGAACATTAATTTTATTTACTGAAACCAACACATCAACATTATAATATTATGCAATTTGGATGTGCATTTTTTCCCCCCAAAGGGGTTTCCTTCCTGTCTGTTGCAATCCAATTCTCAAATTGCTGTTGCTGCTTCTTCTGTCATTATATTTCATATTCAAGGCTGTTGGCTCACTGCCATATATTCAAAATTCCTAATATTCATGCACGAATTAACAGGTTAGCTAAAGTGGCCTGGATAATAACTTTTGATAGGACCATTCAATGAATATGGAAGAAAGGATGTAAGAACTCAAACAGGGGAAACCCGGCAATAGCACATAGGAGATTCAAAGGAGGATCTTACTGTACACATCTGATGAGGAAAGAAATAACACTGATCTTAGAAAAAGAAAAAAAATCATTGTAATAATATTCTTTATTGAAAACTGAACAAAAATATCATATCAGCATTACAAAAAAAATTCAAAAAATGGAAAAAAATAAAATTCTCCATCTTCCAGGATCTCCAACAAATAACACTATTTTTCTTTCACGTGCTTCCTGCATCCACAACATCCTTCCTCACTGAATAGCAGAGAGTTCAAGATTGTGGATAATTCATATCTTATGGCTGTAAAGAAAGGCAGCTGCTGTGAAGCTGCTACACAACAGCAACTGCTAACAAACAGGATAGAGTGGATTTCTTAGCTTTACCTCAATTTCCCTCCACTGATAAAAAATAGACACTATAACATATCAGAGTACATTGCCCTGGGCAATCAAGAGAGGTCCATACTATTCTGTATTATGTGAAGAAACACTAGGCAACCAAAGAGAAGTTGGCACTGGTATGGTACTATGACCATAAGCCATCATGTGTTCTAAAATTGGTAATTCTGATTTAAAATGTCTCTGATGAGAGAAACAGCCTGAGTCAGCCTGCCGACACATAAACAGGAGCAGCTCTAGGCTTGGAGACAATGCACCTGCAAGACTGGGAGTGAAGTAATAACTCTCCCATCATCTATATTACTGAATAAGCCAACAAGGTGCTTTTGTGTAAGTGGCCCAGTCCACAAGCCCACTAATTACATTATTTTAAGGTTATTTTTCATTGGGAATATCATATAATGTTAAAATAACTCTCAAGGTATATTTTAGTTTTGTATTTTGCAAGCCCACCACAAGACTACTCTTCTGGTTTATCAGCCTCTTGGATTATATTTAATAATTTTTCTTCTTCTGATCTGGAATACTAAAATTCCTAATAGAAGGTAGCATTAAATCCAGAAGCTGGATAATCTCTGCCATGAATAAGTAACCTAATAGTTGCATATGTTACCTAAAACTGACTTGAGATGGGAAATTTCAGAAATGTTTTTGTAACAGTGACTACTTCCTAGTGGGAGGAAGGAAGCTAAACTGGATCATGATGGAACATCAAATGCCAGAGGTCACTCCAGGAAGAGCATCAAAACCAACCCAGATGACTTGCCTCTCAAGTAAAAATTGTTTCAGAATTAAGTAGTCTAAAACATGGATTAAAAAAAAAATAAAAAATTTCACAAGTATGATTTGATCCCTAAAACAGATTATTTTTTTTTTTTTCTGTATTAACAAGCATTTTGTTTTGGTTTTATGTTTTAGTAGAGGCAGTTCAGCAAGTTATCTGACAGAAGACCCTGTATGTGGAGGGTTCCTGCAGAGGATGGCATGGCAACTTAGTGGAGTGGTGGGGGCAGCTCTGGACAAACCCTGGCCTGTAAGATTCCAGCCAGGCTGCTGTGCTTAAGGCCAGTACTATGTGCATCTGTTCTGTTCTACATAAAGAATGCATATGGTTTATATTGACCAAGTCTAAAGTCACTAGAAAGGACTGGAAACTGTCAGATATTAATAGGTCACAAGAGGGAAACTTTTAGGAAGGTGCCTGTACTTAGAGGATGGATGTTGCTTTTCTGCATTGTTAGGTAAACAAACACTTAATGACATTTAATTTACTGATACAGAACCAAACTGACAAGATGAAAGATTCTGGTGAAGGATCCACAATTCCACATTCATGTCAGAAGTGCTTAGTCAGCCTTAAGAGACCTAAGTTTCTGCCAAGTAACTAACATGAAGACATAAAATAACACTCCTAATTGTGCACTGACATTTTATGATCTTGGTTTCTTCTTTTATTATTGTATTATTAGGCATTGCAGCTGTGCCTAAAAGATCCAGTAATGGAGCAGGGGCCTATCATGTCATGGACTGTACAAAACCAGAATAAAGAGACAGCCCCATAATATAAAGAGCTAAAAATGGATTTAGTTGATTTTCACTTCTTGAAGGTATCATGTTTTGTTAAATTAATTGCTTAAACCTTTGTAACCTTAATCCATAATTTTTATTTCGTTTTATGCAATTCACTTTATATTTAGCTGGGATTTGTGTATACTACTCCAAAAACATCTAATAATCTGTCTCGATTATACAAGACATTATGTTGAACTATTACTTGACTGCTTTGTAAATTCAACCTTGTACACACAGCATTTTGCTGACAGAAGCAATTTTACTTTGCTCAGGATCTACCCCAGCCTAAAGCAATTACAGCTCCTACGAATTTGAGGCGGGGGGGGGGGGGGGGGGGGAAGA
>WTSP01003264.1:10408-91520 GCA_025331215.1 Actenoides lindsayi
TGTTAGTTGGTCGTGGGGGAAGGGGAGGGGGCGTGGGGTGGGGGGGGGGGGGGGGCGGGGGGGGAAGCATTCATTTACTGGAAGAGAGTTTCCATTGACACGGGATTATGAGATGAACTTTTTCAATGCTTTCTTTTCCTGACACTCAGACAGCCCTGAACTACGGGTAGAGCAGTGTTCGCAAAGCACTGTGAAAAATCTTGGAAAAAAAAAGTGATGTACACGGCCAGTGTTTCAATGATTCATCATAGAATGGTAGAGGTTGGAAAGGACCTCTGGAGATCACTGAGTCCAACATTGCTGCCAGAGCACAATCACCTAGAGCAGGTCACACAGGAACGCGTCCAGGCTGGTTTTGAAAGTCTCTAGAGAAGACGACTCCACAACCTCTCTAGGCAGACTGTTCCAGGGTTCCCTCAGCCTCATAGTAAAGAATTTTTTCGTTCCAGTTTGTGACCATTGCCCTTCGTCCTATCACAGGGCACCACAGACAAGAGACTGGCCCCTTCTACTTGACACTCATCCTTCAGATATTTGTAAACATTAATAAGATTCCCTCTCAGTCTTCTTTTCTCCAGGCTAAACAGCCCCAGGTCTCTCAGCCTTTCCTCACAAGAGAGATGTTCCAGTCCCTCAGTCATCCTCAGAGCCTCCACTGGACTCTAGTCTCTAGTATTTTGCTGTCTATCTTGGAACTGGGGAGCACAGAACTGGACACAGTACTCCACAAGTGGTCTCACTAGGGCAGAGTGGAGGGGGAGAAGAACCTCCCAGAACCTTCACTGATGATCATCTTTCATCTGATCACATAAAACAGGATAGTCATTATCCATTTCCTTCCATCTGACTTCAAGTTTTAGATAATTTTTCCTTTTCATATCATTACAGTAAAGAGAGAGAAGAGTAACAGCTGCAGCAATCCCAACCTGGTTTGTTATACAACATTTCCAGAGTCTTGTGCAATGTAAGCCTTCCCTTCATATTCATACCATTTTAAACTACCTACCTTCTGCATTAAGATGCATGGTTTCCAGAGGTCCGATAAACGCATATCGCATTCCTAATCCATCAGACATCACAAGATCTAGATCAGTAGGAGATATCACTCCTTCCTAAGTAGGAACAGAACAGGGAAAAAGATTTGTGAATGTTTGGTTTGCATACAAAATTGGCTGTTTTTTGTATATAATTAAAAAAAAAAAAAGAAGTTATAAAAACTAAGGCTAGAAATAGTAGTTAGCTTGCAAATAAAAACACAGTTGCTTGCCAGAAATGCCCACGAATTCAACCCTTCTTATGGTTCAGTATAAACACTCACATCTCTAAGATTGTTGTACTTTGTAATCCAAATACACTTTGATACATTTTGACAATATCTTAAAGTTTATGAATTAATACACTTTTCATGCAATATGTACTATTTGTACCCACTAGTTTGCCTGATGCTTAATGACTTAATAATTCGTGTACTAAATTGAGCTGTTTATGCTCACCAATATAATCCTTTTCTCAGAAACTGAGAGTTGGTGAACACAGAGCAAACTTGACACTCTTAAAAGCACATCACCAAAAAGTGTCTATCAAATCCAAGTACTATACCAGCCCTTTTAAATAGAGAAGTTTTGGCTAACTCTCATGCTTCCCTCCAAATTCTCTTAGTGATGGATTTTTGGGCAGATTCACAATTGGCAGAATGAGGGTGCAGCAGCAGGTACTACTCCTGAGGCTGCCTGCAAAAAAGGCTGGGACCAAACACACGGGCAAGGCAGCTGCCACTCCCTCCCAGAGAACTCACTGAACACTCAACCTACCCAGCCTCAACCTGCCCAAGTTCTCAAATTCATTTCTAGGCTCACATCTCAGAGCTGGAAGGACACAGAGCATGCAAAAGGAAGCACTTCTCCTGTTAAAAGCTGAGCACTGCTGATCCACCCATACAGCAGCACTTACAAGAAAGCCAACACCTCTGTCATGTTAGGGCAAGCACACGAGAGCTTGTAAAAGACATGAGTTACAGTTCATTACCTTAACAGATTTACTTGAGAAGAATAATATTTATTATCTGAGGTTGTTTTCCACCTACTAGAAAGATATGAAGACTTGTTCAAACCACTTCCATCAGATAAAGCTTGGTTTCAAGAACTGGTCCTCTTTATTCAGAGACATAAAAGCATCTCCTGGTTAAGAAGGTGGGAGAGATGCTGAACTGCTTCTAATTTGTCTTCTCACCCTACCTCGAGGTGCTCTCCCTAATCAGTGCCTCTTTCTCCACAAGCCCCTTTGAGCTGCAGAACACAAGTACTCATCTGCTCGGCTGAAGACACATCTTTTTTCGGTTAAATTTCCATTCACAGAGCCTTGTCTGAATGTGCCTTCATATCACACAGCAATCAGCTAGAGTTACAGGTATGCAGGACAGTGGCTCCTGATCTGTTGTAGACACTGACATCTTAGCTAGACATCTCGACTCTCTTCATAATCACTAGGGAGAAGGAAATCAGCATCCTAAAGCAGGCATCTAGAATAGGTAAGATGAGTTGTGTCCTAAAAGGCCCTAATTCTCCTCACTGACTGAAAGAAGAGTAAGGAGCTTGAATGTCAGTGTCTATCTACATTGTAGAGATCCCATCTTAAGTGAGCTGAATCCCACCCACAGTGTCTTCCTGTGTTCACCAACTCTACCATCTACTGTTACTTTAAAAGAAAGTTAGAAGCCAAGGACCAACATAACTTCTATAGCTGGCCATAGTCATCAAGTTTCATCATCTTTGGCTTAAATAAAGCCTTATATAATACTCAATGTCAAATTTCATTCTGTTAGCAGGCATGGCTTCTATCAAAAATCATAGAATGGTTTGGGCTGGAAGGGACCTCTGCAGGTCATCTAGTGCCACCCCTCTGCAGTGACCAGGGACATCCTCAACTATATCAGGTTACTCAGAGCCTTGTCGAGCCTCACCTTGAACATCTTCAGGGATGGGGCCTCAACCACCTCCCTGGGCAACCTGTTCCAGTGTTCTACCAACCTCATGGTAAAGAACTTGTTTCTAACATCCAATCTAAATCTACTCTTCTCTAGTTTAAAACCATTGCCCTTCACCCTGTCACTAAAGGCCTTTGTAAACAGTACCTTTCACACCTTCCTGTAGGCCCCCTTCAGACACTGGAAGGTCACTATTAGGTCTCCCCAGAGCCTTTTCTTCTCCAGGCTGAACAACCCCAGCTCCCTCAGCTTGTCTTTGTAGAAGAGGTGCTCCAGCCCTCTGATCATTGTCACGGCCCTTCTTTGGACCTGCTCCATCAGGTCCATGTCCCTCCTGTACTGAGGGCTCCAGAACTGGACGCAGTATTCCAGGTGAGGTCTCCCCAGAGCAGAGTAAAGTGGCAGAATCACCTCTCTCGATCTGCTGGCCACACTTTCGATGCAGCCCAGGATGTGATTGGCCCTTTGGGCTGCAAGCGCACACTGTCTGCTCATATCCAGCTTCTCATCCACCAGCACCTTTTCTCATCCTTTTCTGCAGGGCTGCTTTCTATCACCTCATCACCTACCAAGTATTGATAGTGAGGATTATTCCAGCCCAGGTGTAAGACTCCACACTTGGTCTTGTTGAACCCCATGAGGTTCATCTGGGTCCACCTCTCCAGCTTGTCCAGCTCCCTCTAGATGACATCCTGTCCCTCTGGCACATTGACAGCACCACTCAGCTTGGTATCATAGAATCACAGAATGGTGAACTTGCTGATGGTGCACTCAATCTCGCTGTCTATGTCATTGATAAAAATATTAAACAGTACAGGTCCCAGTACGGAACCCTGAGGGTCACGACTTGTCACTGCTCTCCACCTGGACTTTGAGCCACCGACCACTACCCTCTGGATGTGACCATCCAGCCAATTCTTTATCCACTGAATGGTCCACCCATCAAATCCATATCTCTCCAACTTGGTGAGTAGGATGTTGTGGGAGACTGTGTCAAAGGCCTTGCAGAAGTCCAGATAGATGACATCCATAGGTCGTCCCTCATCCACTGACATAGTCACTTTATCATAGAAAGCCACTAGGTTCATCAGGCAAAAAATAAGTCTGGCTGAATCCCTATTGCAGGTGGGGTTCAAACTAAATCTTGAAAAGGAAACAATAATGTAGCTATCAAGATCTACCCACCATATATGGAACACATAGCTCTGGTAACAAATTTAGACATAAAATGGCAGGGATAAGGAAGCATTATTTTCTTCAACATATAAGTAAGGCATAGGCATGGTAAAGGAATTAATCTGGAAGCAGACAGGAAGGTCTGCATAACGATAGGACTAAACGTAGAGCTCAGACAGCGCTCAGATTACAGACCAGTGTCAGTGTAGCTAACACAGGCATCATACATTCTGGGAAAGTTTTTTCCCCTGACATGGCAACACAACTTCTCTGAACGACATCAGCAAAGTCAACAAAAGCGCTCTTCTGTTGGGAGTGCTTCATCCAAACAATGAGTTGTGCTGGTAAAGCTGTGCTTGATGAGTAACTTTTTTTTTTCCTGGTTGACATGGATTTGTGGACAAAAGATCAACCACAAGTTCCAGACAAGCGTTTGAACTACAGCAGCAGTTAAAAACTGTAAACATAACGTTAAAGAGTTAACAGGCTCTTGAAACACTTCGGAATCATTACAAACTAATTTTCAAATTAGAAACCGATTCATTTCTTTTGACACTCTAGTCCTCAGCTTTTGTACTGACATTTGAAGACCTCAGAATCATGAGACGAGTGTTTTGCTCTTGGCCTTTGACTTACAGCTACTAAAAGGCAAAAAATGCTGCTACCAGAAGGAAAACATGCCTGATCCCTCCAGCTGAAGGTAATATTATTCTATACACATGAGCTCAATTCCTCCTTGTCACATAGACCCTCTTAAAGAAAAGTCTTTTTCTCATCAGAAATTAAAAGCACATAAATGAGAAACAAGTTAGATCATCCTTCCCTAGGGAATAACCCTACTCCCACATGCGTTAAGGAGATCATAAGTTGGTGAAATGATTCAGCAGGGTGGGTGCAAGGTCAGCAAGGTGTCTTCCACAAGAATCGATGTTTATGCTAAGTGGTAAACAAGAAAGAGTTGCAACCCAGGTTCATTAAATCTAGGTGTGAAACAATCTTCCCAAAGGGATTTTTTTTTGTCCTCTTTGTCCTGGGTAACCCTTCTTGTAAGTCTTGCCCTTGAGCACTTGTCAGAAGGAACAGGAAGCATGTTAGAGTTCAACAGAAGATTTCGCAGCTACAGAATTAAGATCTTAATTTAAAATAAACTCCACCAAAATCCTCAGTGATCCCAATGGCCAGTCAAAGTTGAAGATCTAGACTAGCACTCAGGATCCTCCACACTTCTTAGGACACCATTTATATACTTCAATCTCATCTTCCTCGTGATTTTAATCTCCTGTGATGCCATATTATTGTCCTAATGCTCCTTCTGTGTTTTATTAGTGTTTCTCACTATGCAAGGACCCTTTTCTCCTTTTCAAAAACCTGTGATGGTTCTGCAGTTTCCACCTTTAGGCCCTGGCCCAACCTGCTTGGTTTCCATCAACACTTTTTTACATCTGTGAGTCACATCAACATTGCAACTTCTGTCACGGACTTAGTTTGTAATCATATTAAATGTGACACAGCCAAAAACTGAATCTTACTTCTTCTGATACAATCAATGAATTATGTTCTTCTGCTCACTCCAGTCTGTCTATAGAGTTACTTTGGACTCTCCTCCCTCCAAGGCCAAGTATTTTCTTGTCTCCAAATCTGCCACTTCATCCTCTGTGTCTCCCAAATCCAGTGATATTTTTTCTGATTTCCACTGATGTATGCATTCACTCTAAGCAGCACTTGCTACACCCTTCTCTTCACTATCGCTTTAATCAAGTCACATCAATCCACACCCTGATGAGTTCTTTTTCCAGTCCTGTCATTTTGAGCATATGACTTTTCTCCTAGATCCCTCTACCAGCTCCATCTCTTTTCATTTCATCATGTTTGAGAAACATCTTGCCCTAATACCTATCAAACCTCCTTGCTTTGCAGGCCTTTATCTTCCTTCTTCCACAGAACCCTTGCTCACCTCACCCTGTAAGAAAAATTTAGTACAAATACTATCTTTTACCCTGATCCTTTAAACTTCCTTTTGTGATAAACCCCTTTTATGGGCCTCTATAACTAGATGTTTAACCCTCTACCTTATCTTTGATCATTTGGAAAGTTCTTCTGGATAACATTATAGTACAATTATTAATAATACAGAATTTGGAATTAAAAAAGCTTGCCAGCATTTAAGGCTTGCCAAACTAGTCACCTGGGAAGGGAGAGGCAGATAAATTAGGTACTGAAGCCAATGCACCTGATTGCTGGGAAATTGAACTAAAATGGACACACAGCCAAACCACAACTGCTTATTTTCCAAAAGATTAACAAAAAAGGCAGGGTTGCTCATTCTTGTCATCTTTTACAAAGACTACAACATAAAAGAAACCCACTTTTAAAGAAAAAAAAACAAAAACCACATTAAAACAGTATCAAAGGCTTATACAGAGGAAAATACAGATTCTAAAAACACATCCAAAAATCCATTATGCAAAATATTTCTAGCAGGTTCTAGTAGCTGAAACTCCCAAATTAGATCAGGGCTGAAAAACTGCCATGTTCTTTCTCCTCAGTTCCTCTGCTGCTGTATTTCATGACCTCCTTGCAAATTCCAGGTGAGGCTTATAGAAAAAAATTTCACCAAGAGAAGCTTCCATTCAGTGATCCACAGCAAAATGACAGTCTTAAATGTTCAGAGTAAGGTTTTGAGACTTCTGATCTAAAGCACTGGTGAAACTGTTTCATTGTTATTTTCTGGGTAAGTCGAGCAAAACTTTACTTTCAGAACAACACAAAAAAATCAAGCTATTTAACTAGCACTCATTGCAACGTAATTCCAAACCACTATAGAATGTGCAGGCACTGGTAAAAATACAAAAGTATTAGGGCCAGCAGTGCACAGGGTGCTCCCCAGGCAAATAAAGGCAACAAGCCTCTGCTCCAAGGAGTTATGAATGAAATCAGATACATCAGAGACCACTGTCAACGAAGGCATGAGAAAGTTAATAAATGGTAACAAGGAATAACAAAGAAAACAGTTTTCAGATATTTTTCCTGTTATTTGCTACAGATTATTCTAAAGGTTCCAAACTTTTAATATGAACATTTAGGGTTGAGAGGAGAGGAATAAGGATCTTCAATCTCAACATCTGGACCTTCAACCTCAACATCTCACAGTACATCTTTTACTCTCATCATAATCAGCTTTGCAACATTTCTACCAGAGACCTAAGAATTAAAAAAAACTAAATAAGAAACCTACAAGAATTTCAATCTCACACATGCTGTGTGGTGCTACAGAAAGTTCTTGGACACATGACCTTAAAGAGGGAGACTGGAGCTGTTCCCAGTACTTGCATTTTCACGGAATAAATGTGGAGCATGGGGAGACAGAGACAACTAATGCAAATAGTTCCTATCACAAACATCTGCACTGCCCAAGTGCTCGTGACTTGCAATGTTCAAAAAGACATCCTCTCACACAAAAGATTAACTCAGATCCAAAATGAATTGTCTCATATATAGACAATGGGATCAAGTGCACCTTCAGCAAGTTCACAGACAACACCAAGGTGAGTGGTGTAGTTGACACACCTGAGGGATGGGATGACATCCAGAAGGACTTGGACCAAGCTTGAGAAGCGGGACCACATAAACCTCATAAGGCTCAACAAGACCAAGTGCAAGGTCCTGCACATGGGTCGGGGCATTCCTTGGTATCAGTACGGGTTAGAGGATGAAGGGATTGAGAGCAGCCTTGTGGAGAAGGACTTGGGGGTAACGGTGGATGAGAAACTGGACATGAGTCAGCAATGTGTGCTCAAAGCCCAGAAAACCAACATACCTTGGGCTGCATCAAAAACAGCATGACCAGTAGGTCAAGGGAGGTGATTTTGCCCCTCTACTCCAGTTTGGTCAAACCCCATCTGGAGTACTGTGTCCACCTCTGGAGTCCTCAGCCCAGGAAAGACATGGACCTGTTGGCATGGGTGCAGAGGAGGGCCATAAAAATGATCAGAAGCATGGAACACCTCTCCTGTTAAGACAGGCTGCAAGTGTTGGGGTTGTTCAGCCTGGAATAGAGAAGGCTCTGGTATGACCTTATTGCAGCTTTCCTGTACTTGCAAGGGTGCCTACAAGAAAGACAGGGACAATCTTTTTAGCAGAGGCTATTGCAATAGGACAAAGGGTAGTGGTTTTAAACTAAAAGAGGGGAGGTTTAGACTAGATACAAGGAAGAACTTTTTTACAATGAAGGTGGTGAAACACTGGCACAGGTTGCCCAGAAAGGTGGGAGAAGCCCCCTCCCTGGAAACAAGGTTAGGTTGGACAGGGCTTTGAGCAACCTGTTGTAGTTGATGGTGTTCCTGCTAACTGCAGGGGTGCTGGACGAGAGGACCTTCAAAGGTCCCTTCCAACCCACCTCATTCTATGATACTACAATTGTAGCCTCAAAGGGGACCACTTGCTTGAATTCCTTCTTTCAAGCCAATAAATGAATCCATGGTCTTTGCTTCTATGTTCTTGTAAAATCAAACTTCTGCATCCTTAAATCCACATTCTTAAAGAGCCACATGGCCAAAGTTCTTAGCACCCAGCTGTATGTGTCTGAAAGAGTTTATTTTCCTAGTTTCCTACAAATCAGGATCTCAACCTTCAGGCCTCCTAGTATCTAACCACAAAATGATTAATAGTGTAGTCATTTAAGACAAGAATGTTAATATTAATATGCCCCTCCTGCTAATATTCATAGTTTATCTTCCACCTCCAGTGCTTTTAAGGTAATGAAAACTTTTGTTGCCAGAAGGAATCAATGTCAATAAGACTCTGATTTAGGAGCCTCTCAGCTTGTGAGGTGAGGCAGCGGATGATTTCAGTATTGTAACCCTCAAAAGAAAGGACTCAAAAGTGACTTTAGAATCAGAAGCTTTCACCACTTTGAAAGTGGAAAACACCAAAAGAACATGACTTGTAATAAAAATTACTAAGTTGGCAGAAAAGCAGTAGAAACACAGAAACTGCCTCAGGCTCTCAGTTCTCACCTATCTGCAGTGATTCTCCTCTCAAAGGCAGTGTGTAGCCTAAAGTCACACAGCTGAAACTATACACCTTTGACAGCTGCTATTTGTCCAGGCTTTTGGAATAGAAATACAGCCATCAAAGTTGCTCAGTTTAAATGTGTATTTGCCTGAAACATGATAAAATTATACAAAACCAGAACTCAGAAACTGTGATGAAGCACAACAAAAGCAATTTTCATTATCTGTTAGTGCTTTAAGCATCATTTTGTTACTATTCACATACATCCACACAAAGGTATCCCTCATACAGGTTCATACTAAAGGTTCAGTTCAGATCAACATCTCTTATCCAACAGTAGCCCATGAAGTTTTACACTCCTTCCATAACTGAAGACCAAGTAGAGTGATAACTTCCCAGGGTGTGTACTGCCTCAGCTCCCACAAGTCCAGTCTTTGAGACTTCAACAGCTGGAGGTTGCTTCTGCATGGTCTTCCTCTAACATGAATGTTTCTAAATGTTTCCTGGACCCATTCATATTTTTATCATCCTAAGTTTCTATGGCAATGACTTCCACAATTCAGTTTATGTCTCAGAGACATGCAAGAATCCTACTAGATTTTGAAGCATTACTTCCCTGGATACCTTTGCTGACCAAGGGTACTATATCAATATACCTACACGTTATGGAGGCTTACTGGTTCACAGTTTCCCAACGACTCATAGAACTCTTAAAAGAACTAAGGTGTAAATGCTGCTTTCCATTTCTGCAATGTTATGCTAGTTGGTTGGTAAAAAAGTGCTTTTATCAGTTTCACCAACTTCATATTTGAGTTTCGGGATTCTCAGCTAAGTTGCCTTTCTCCTTCAGTCTGTCATTACTCATTTAATCTTTCCTCCTCCAAAAATCTTGTTCTTAGCACTTCCTGTTCTACATCAGATCCCTTCTTTTCAAGGGAAGATTACAGTGTGGAAACCTCCTTAACAGTGAACATTGCAGTTCAGCTTCCCCCCCCCCCCCATGAACTCACCTTCCTTGTTCACATTTTTTAGCATAGTTTTTTACATTTTTATTTACAATCTTTTTTTTTTCACCAGTGTTATTATGGTTTCAAAATTAGAGGTTACTGTCTTTTCTGTTCTGTGTCATTCAATGTGACTACAGTTTTCTGAAGGTGTTTTTCTTGTCATATATATACTTATGACTTTGTATTAAATTTTTTAATAACAGAAACCTTTTCTTTAATGTAAAGAAGTATCGCCAGTAGATCAGCTCCTTCCTAACAACACTGTTTCATTTATTATTATTCACCACCTCCTTTATATTGTTGCGTTGTGTTGATAGTGGAAGCTAACTACAGGTAAGCAAAATCAGTTCAGCAACTCTGCTTAGATACTGCTCTGGAAATAGAGTTGCTTTGCTTACAATATGTTAATATTACCTTAGTTTTAAGATCTTTACCCGTATTCGTATGCACGGTTGCTTTAAACAGCTTGAAAAATCAAAACACTCAGTGTGACAAGAAGTAAGCCCTACTCAAGCCCAACTCTCTTCTCAACAGAACAGCAACAGACTCCTAATTCAGCTCCCCCTGATGAAAGATCAGACTTTGCAGCACAGAACCAGTAACTGTGGGAAAAGCTGAGGGGCACAAACAAATGATTCTCAGCTAGAAGACTGAATGGGCAGCAGGAGGAGAAATCTGTCTTTACCTGCAAGTATCAAATAACTGCTGAACCTATGAGTGCAATTCCTGAAAGGAACCATTTAAAATATTATTTTCATAACCACTGTACAGTAGGCCAGCAACATTCAGAAAACAACAGGAAATGAGGAGATAATCTAGAAAAAAGAAAAATTAGTATTTTGAATTTTGTGCTTTTAAGGCTGTTCTTTTGACTGCCCTGAAAATGACAGTATTCTGAAAAGAAAGCAGGATAAAGGGTAGTTGTTAGGATCATATTACTTTGGTTTTGCCAGTCTTTGCTATTTACAACTGACATCACTTCTTAATGTTTTTAATTTACATTTTAATATAGATTTCATGTCCGTAAGGGACAGTTTAACAAAGATGACACACATTTATATACAATCTTGCTTGTCACATCTGCAAAACTGGCAGTGTGTGTGTAGAAATTGGAAAAAAACCCCAACAAACCTACACCCACAAGTCTCCAGGCTTCACTTATCACTGCGTACTGGAGCCGATTCAGAACAAACCCTTCAATTTCTCTGTTCAGCTTGACAGGAGATTGACCAATCTTCTTCATCAGGGCATATGTTCTTTCTGTTGTAGAAGGATCTGTTTCTGGATGAGGAACAATTTCAACCAACGGCACAAAGTAAGGTGGATTTACCTCAAGAAGAAACACAAAAGAAGAATGTTAACTATCATCAGATTAACAGAACAAGTTAATGTAAAGCATCTTTATAGCTTGTTACTAGCATAGATATTTTCCAGTGAACACAGTAAGCCTGACCTTCAGACCCTGGAAGACTTCACCAATCCAGTAAGAGCTGGTGTATTCATTCAAAGCAAAACCAAACAAACAAAAAACTAAAAAAAATAATCTTGCATTAAAACTATCACTGTTTAACCCCAGCAAAGTTCATGGAACTACACTAAGGATGAGTACACTCAACAGTACTAGGAGACTTTACACTGACTTGAGTAACTGATGTTTTCTCAATATTCAGGCTATTTGTTGTTGTAAGACATATGGTCACCACCTGTCTTTCCAAATGAAGCAATGCATTGTCTTTCAGATATTCAGGATCTTTATAACAAAATTATTGCTAAACACTACCTGTTAAGATGTAACACTTCATTAATAAGCTGCTACTGGCCCAAACTTGTAAATATATGCTAAACACAGAAACAGATATGTAAACCATCCTTTTAAAAAAATTACAGAACAGGGTACCTCCAAACACTGTACCTACTTTAAAAAAAAAATTTTAAAAAAATAATTTACTTGTCCCTGACTCTTCCCAAATGTAATTTCACATCAAGTCAAGACCTTTGTGTAATGTATTCTTGAAGTAATAATCAAAAAATTCTAAACATCCTAGAAACAGCTAAAAGTTCTTAAGATCATAGTGTTAGAGGCAGTAACACAGTCTGCATGCTCCTTCCAAAAGCAGCAGTCCTTCAGCCATATTCTTAAGGTGTTAAACTCAGTTCTTAGTCTAGTTCCCAGGTAACAGAAGGAGCTACCAAACCATAAATTACTACCAGAAGTAACATGGACATTTAAAGGATGGTAAGTATGCACTGATTCTTTCACCATGCTCCCTCATAATCAACTGCTCTTAACTGTGCTCATGTAAATGCAAGTATAGGACTTAGTCACAACAACCTGCAAGCAAATCTTTCCTCTTTGCATGTTCTTTCCAGTACTTGCATGGTTCCCCTTACTGTAGGGTCTGACTAACACAACCTGATGTTACTGATGTAACACACTTCATTCCCTTTAAAGGGCCTTGTGTTGCAATGTAACCTTTCTCACATCAGTCTCTTAGGTAGTGCCACCATCAATGCTGAGAATGGCATGATGGCCACCATCGCAGGTGTGGTGCCAGGCAATTCAGCAAGACCCAAAACACTGCAAGCATCAAGACGTGCTCTGAAGGCTTTTCTAACCTTTAAGTGTATCACAGGTTCCATCAGGAAGAGGACAAGTTGATCATTGAGAGAGACTGAGGCTATTATAAATTTCTTCCAAGATTAGCATTGATAGTCATCTTATTGAAATATTCTCTTTCCTGAACTTGGCACAGGGAGTATATGGGTGTGTACATGAACACACTGAGGAGACTTAGGAAGAAAATTTTTTTAATGAGTGAGATAATAGATGTTGGTAAAAACTAAAAGTGGTAAAACATGGATGAAATTGAGGGTGGGGAAAGGTTTCTAAAAATGAGAAGCCTTTCTTCAGGGAGCAGAAAAGCTTACCTCATTCAGGCTAACAAAATGAAAGCTAAGAAAGGATATGACAAAGGAAACACAGAGAAATAATTATGCTACACAAAAGCTGCCAACAAATATCAAATTAATTTTAATGGACTGTTGATAAGATTGGAACAAAAAATTAGAAGACAGAAACAACATCCAACAGGAGCAGTGAAGTTAAAAAAAATAAAACTTAACATAGTCTAATACATTTTTAAGGTGATGTGATTACACAGTTTCCTGTACAGCAAGGGACTTCACTCAGTGGCACACAGTCTCCTCTAGGTCCACATTTCCACCTGCATGATAGCAGGGGTATACAGTAAATGAGAAATTAACTGCTCTGCAGAAGACCTCTACTGATACACTGCCTGAACCTGCTTGCAAGGACAGCTGTACCTACAAGTATCATGTACACTTTTATCAAACATCTCTGCTATGTGATTTATTTTTTCTAATTACTGAGCCTATTGCTATGTTAAGAAAAGGGATGAGCTCCTTCTGCCCTTTGGGCATTCATTTCATTTATCCTCAGCATGTTCACCTGTACTTTACAACTTTAGCTTTTAATTTTTCTGGTATATTAAATTCCACACTTCTTATTTTCATGGTGTCTTCCAGAGCTGCTTGCTTCCTGCAGCCACCAATCCCCATGTCCTACTGTCATGTTCAAGATGTTAGTAAGGCCATGGTTAAAGTGGAAAAAAAAACCAAATCAAACCAAACAACCCAAACACTAAAAACAAAGCAATGTTTCCTGATATAATAGGTGCAGAAAGGCCCCTGGAAGAGTACACTGCCTCACAGCTTCTCCAGTACACTCCTCTTTCAGTGAAGCTGAAATTACTAAGAAAATAGTCTCAGCTGGATTGCAAAACAATTTCAGAACAATTAAACATTTTAAGGCACTCCAGAGTATTTGCTTTGGAAAATACATATATCCTTACAACAGCAACCCCAAAAATGTTTATGCAGGGACTAGCTACCTTTCCAGATCTGATAAAGACTGGTTTCAGAAGTGGCTCCTACAAAGACTGCAGCTCAGACTAAACAAGTCAACTGGTACAGACCAACTTGGGAAAACAGTAAGAAAGAGTAATGTAAAAATCAAAGACTGACAGTCAGAGAATAGGAAGAAGCCCAAGAATTGGTTAAAAAAATATAAAATCATAGCTATAGTTACTTAATACAGAAGTCTAGAAGAGATGTTATCTGTTCTCTTGCACTACAGAAAGTTACAACCCTGGAAACATGAGATAAGGAACTACTGAATTTTAGACAGAGAAATGTTAAACCTGGGCACAGACATATTTCTGAAGTTAGACATTTTTATTTTTTATTTTTTAATTAAAAAGGATTGAAAAGTATACCAAAAGAAACCAATCCTTTTGTCCCTTTTGCTTCCCAGTCACCCCAAAGTACAGTGGTGGTGGAGGAGTGTCAGAAAGGGACTGACCAAATACTTTGACACTGCAGCATTAGGCTGCAGTACCTGTAGAGACAGTAAAATAGGGCTGTATTCTTGTGTTCACACTGCCACTCTTGGGCATGCATAGGGAACTTAACACCCTGAGGGATGCTCTGAAGAGACATGTAGTTACCAAATTGCTGACAGCAGAGCAGTACCTTTATCCGGGTGCTGCAAACCTTGGTAACAACAGTCCTCATAACTGATCTGTCAAACACTAGACTAACATTAGGCTATTCAGCTGGTATTAAGCAGTGGAAAACAGAAGCAGTAAGAATCCCTCCCAGTGATGAAGACAAAAATGCTCCTCCGTGATGAGGACAGATGTGATGAACTGCTGTCTAGCAGCCCCACACAGACCTCACCAGAGGCTCACCGGGTGCCTTTCAGCATTTTGAGGTTCTGCTGCCACCTCTAGTCATGCCACTTCTGCATCACTGCCCCGTACCAGCTAGTCACAAAGCATACAAATTCAGCTCCAAGTACAGTTTGTTCCATTTCATCCACTTGCTTTGCCTATTCAGGTATACTGCTTCTGCTTCAGGAATCTGAAGAAACCATAGCCAAAAGCTTCCATTTTTCATCAGTACGACCTGAGAAGCACATGAAGCTCACTGGCCGGATCCATACTGTTACCCAACAGCAGCTGAAAAAGGATACTAGAAAAGACTAACAGTGCCACAAGAAGAAAGCAGTGTGTTTTGTAGGTTTGTCTTCAAAACACAGAATTCCTACATTTTGAGAGCCAGTAGTTTGAGTAACACACAACAATATGAGCAAAACAGCTTACACAGAACATATCTTGAGCTAACAGTATGAACCATGCATAGATCCTCCCAA
This sequence comes from Actenoides lindsayi, assembly GCA_025331215.1. Taxonomy (NCBI): domain Eukaryota; kingdom Metazoa; phylum Chordata; class Aves; order Coraciiformes; family Alcedinidae; genus Actenoides; species Actenoides lindsayi. Next base: position 25,821 of record WTSP01003264.1, read on the forward strand.
TTTAGTAGATGCTGCTGCTCACAGAAATGACCAAACTACAGCTCTTCTGATAAGTCAGAACCCTAATGATAGCACACAAGCACTGCAAATATCCTTCTGTATCTCTCTGTCTGCAGGGAAGAGTTTGTGTGCAGTTTAGTTAAACACCTGTATGACTTACTGCTACCACAAAAACAAAACATGCCATCATACTTACAGGATGTGACACAATACACTGCTTAACATGTTTAAGGCCAGTGAACAATTTGCTGGGTAAGAGACAAGAGGTCGAGCTGCTCAAGATAACATTGTCACCAACAATAAGATCTAATTGACTGAAAATCTTTTTTTTCAGTTCCAGGTTCTCCGGAGTACATTCCTGGAATAGAAACAAAAATCAGCATTAGAAGTCTTCTAGTTTAATATTATTGATCCATACATTTCAGACTTCACTGATCCCACCTGGACACAAACCATGTGTTTTATTTAGCATAGATATACTATTGAGCCATAACACAAAAATACCTTCCCACACAAAGAAATGGAAAGCCCAAGAGTTTCTCTGTATCAGGAGATGGACCACCACACATCACAGGAGATTTAATACTAAACAGATGATTCTGCTTTGTCTAAAACATAGACATTTACCCATGAAGAGATCACACAGTATGGAAGAATAAGACCCAGTCTCCACTTTTTTAAGAGAATCCCACGTAACAAAAGTCAGTATTCTTTCTCAGACAAGATGGGAACAAATAAATGTATCTCAAAAGAAGACAAAATTAAAATTTCCAGAACTATGGCAGAAGATTCCAAGGTACAGTTCTAGAACCTGCACTTTAACACCTCTCAGTGACCCTCACACTTAAAAAGCTTGAATATCTCCATTCATTTCAATTCTGAGAAAATTTCTGAAGTAGAATGCAGGATATCAGAACGTCTCATTGAGCATGTTCAGCTCTGCAGTATTTATTGTGTGAAATTTCACATGTATGACCCAAGAGCCACAACCTACAGTCACTAGAACTTCAAAGTTATCCCCAAGAGCTGCCTGAAGGAGATCATGCACAAGTCCACCACTCCATGAGAATAACTACAGTGGATCCCACAATCAACAGGAAAGACTTAAGTCTACAAGAAGAAAACAGAGGAACAAAGCCCACCTGTTTTGTGTTTCTTTGAAAGTTTAAAAAAAAAAATCCAAACAGGATCTCAACTTGTAAAACCTCAGCTTTTCCTTTAAAAGACTCAGAAAATACCTGCTCTTTTCCAACTCCAACTTTCTTTCCCCTGTCAATACCTCATTCTGTCCTTCCTAATATGCTGAACTGCAGATGAGGGCAGGGAAAAAGGCTATACGTTTAATATAATCCAAAATTTACATTTAATACCTTCAGCTTCAGACAAACTCTGTGTCAGGAATACCCAGGGCCAGAGTTTTTCACCTAGCAAACGGGTTAAAAGAAACTTCAAGGCTTAAAAAATAAGAAAATTGCACGGAACAGTACTAAAAGTTTCATGATGCAGAAGAGATAAACTGGGTCATTTAAGAACTCCAAATAGAGCCCAAAGTAATAAACAACCTTATCAAAACAAAATGATACTCTGCTTGTAATTCCAAGATCCCTGCTTGTTGGTTAAGTTTAAATAGTTTCTTTTAGGAAAGCCAAAGATGAAGAGAACTTTGCAGATACTGTTCAAGCTAATAAAGGAGTTGCTCTGAATAGGTTTATTGTGAACTTGAAACCCTAAGCCTCCTCTCACATCAGATGATAATCAAAAAGGCAAACTCAAATCTGCTGGAAACTCAAACCCGCTGCAGTTACGTAAGGTTTCTGAATGGGCCATTTGCTTGAAGTTTCTTGTATAGTGTCACAATTGTATTCAGATTGTTGGACCGCTGCAATAAAGTTTCTGTCCTCGTCGAGGATGTAATTATTTTCTCAGAGACACCAATTCCCTGAAGAACAGGGGGAAAAATAAGCTTTAAACGCTCCATTAAAAGGAACCTCACTTGCTGTCATTTACGGTGCCTGGAAAGGTCTGAAGCTATTCTGTTTACCCTGAGAAAGAGAAGATCAAACGGTGAGCAGATAAGATATGGTTTTAAAGCTACCACAGTCCCTCTCAAAGAATCAGAGCAAAAAGGTTAGCATACACCTCGATGCATTTTAAGTGACACTGTATATTTCTGTGCCCTTTTTGTAGAGAAGATCATGCTTCTCATTTGCACTGAACAGTACACCTTTATTCCAAGGCCGGAGCACCTGAACAAGGTTGCTACTCATCAGACTTCCAATTTAAACTTTATTAGACATTTTTTTTTTTTTTTTTTCCAAACAGCCTGATCAGAACGTGACAGTTGTTAATTTTTAAAAACCACCTCCTGGAAGACTTGTATTGAATGAAAAGCTTAAAGGTTAATAGGCATTATACTATTCAAATACATGGTCAGAGGACACACAGCAGCTCCTTGACCAGCCCATGAACTCTTAAATAGCTACACAAAGATAAACACGTACTAGACTCTCCCTAGCAGACAACACTGATACTCAGACAAGGTGATTGAGGTCTAGGCGCCCCTAATTAAAAAGCTGCACTCATACAACACAACCCCTTGAATGCCAGTCCATGGAAAGCTATGGAGTTTTAGCTGTTTCAATCCAATGTCTTTGTGGTTTTGTACAGGCCTTTCTCACCGCGCTACCCACCATCTGGGCTCCCATGCGTGTCCACGCTCATCTAAGCACACAGCTTCATTTACCTATATTTAAATGCTGGCATCTCCACAAGTTCTTTATATCCATTCTCAGATATGTCAAGGTGGCAACTCACCTGTAGCACCTCCTATGAAAACACTTCCCAAAACACTACCTTGCAAAATATCTTCTCCTTACACTAGGAATGGGAATCTCTGCAAAGGCCACGGATCCATTAGTGCTGAGAGGTAAAAGAAACAAAGCACGGCCTGAAGTAAAGCACTGCAACACAGTGGTATGGTCCTAAAATCAGTGGTCCTGTCCTAGACAAGCATGGAAGTATAAAATGAAAGCCAAACATTTAAACTGGCACGGTCAAAGATTAGCAACCATTCAGCAACAAGCAAGGCATTTTCCATAAGAACATCTGGAGTTGCTGTCACAGGGAGCAGCATCAAGCCCTTTCAATAGCAAGCACAGAGTCTGATGGCAGTCACCAAGCATAAGGCATTGCTGAATAAAGAAAAGTTTGAAAGCCACAGCTGCACAATGGTGAGTTTGCACCTCCTGACTAGATTCTGGCTGCTGCATATTCAAAACATAATCGAGAAAATAGTTCTTCCCTGTCAGCCTTCATATGAAGATTTATGATAATGTAAATTCCTGCAAAGACAAATAGGTCAATCTTGAACTCTCCTAGACTCCTACTCATTCCATGACTGTATCCTATGCCATGGGATTCTTCCAAACAAACAAATATTGGCCTGAACAGGATAAAGCTTTTCTCCTGAAGCCCAGGGTTGTGATCCCCCTTGCTTCTCCCCTTCAAATTCTCAACTCCACCATCCATGGTTGCTGTAGCCAAGGCTTCCCCAAGACCTTCGCATCTCCAACCACGTTTTCCTTGTTTATAAGTATGACATCAGCACAGCATGTCCCCCCTTTGGCTCCTCAACCACCTGTGTCAGGAAGTTACCAGCAACACATTCCAGAATCCTCCTGAATTGTGTTCTCCTGTGCTGTCCCCTCAGCAAGTATTGATATGGCTAAAGCCCTACCATGAGGACAAAGGCCTGTAAATATGAGACTTCTTCCAGTTGTCTGAAGGCCTTTTATTCCTGATGAGATCACCTGCAGCAGACATCTACCATAATGTCTTCCACATTGGTGGTCCTGTTAATTCTGACCTATAAGCTCTAAACAGGGTCCTCATTCAAACCAAGGCAGAGCTCTGTGCATGAAAGCTCACAGCATGTAATAAATATCCTAGGCAGCTCTTCCTCTCCTAACCTCCAAAAGCTGTATTTCACTGCCATGCTGCAGCTGTTACAGCAGGAGTGCCCGGTAACCTTGCCCTAACCATAGATGAGGTAGAATATTATTTTTAAGAGTTCTGTGACTTCCCTTTTCCCAGTAAATACAAAAGGGCTTCAAGTAGCAGGAAAACTATAAGCCATAACCACGTTGACTGCTACAAGGACACTCTTCATCTTCTGCAGTTAAGCGAGGATCTCCAAACTTGTCACAAGCCCTGGCTCTGTTCCTCTATTAATACACACACAATTTACAATATTTTAAGCGGTATCAGCTTTTCAGTGCTGTGGTGCAGCTGAAAATTTTGAGGCACTTCTGTAGAACAGTTCCCAGAGTCAAGTGACAGCAATCCTTTCCTCTCATAGAATGAGGATGTAGCAGCAGCTTTCAGAGCACAGAACGATCTCACAAGCTGAACCCAGACTGTCAGCACTCCTGGGACAGGAACCACATTATTTGCAGCTTTTTGTGGGAATATGAACATCATCACAGGATTAAGAGACAAAGAGTTCTGAATCTCAGAAAAGCAGCTTTTCTGAGATTTTGTGCCTATTCCATTTATAAAAATGCTTTCATTATTTTCTATAGTTACAATCTATTAGAAAAAGAATATCCCAGAAAAGACTTTCAGCCATAATTGTTTTATTTACTACCAAGTCACTTTAGAATGTTGTATTTCTAAAACAAAGCCTGATTAACTTAAACCTACATAAAGCAGGGACACATGGATTTTAAACAACATTCAGGTTATCTGTACAAAGATACAATTTTCCAACCAATTCTGTTTCCCCCAATAATACTGGCAAAAGTGAGGTTACTGAACTTAGCAAAGCAAGATTGCAGCCAATTCCTCCACTTGTGAATGAATACAGACTGCTGTGTTTCTGTCATTACCACCATTTTATAGAAGCCATATCAAAGCCAAATTATATTTTAAGTAAAATAGTGTTTAAAATGCTCACTACTATCATTAGTAATTCTGAGCTAATTATTATTATTATTTCTGTTTAGGTTTTTGCAGTGACATGCTAGGTTGGTATTTTCCTGCAGGGTTTAGGCCTGTGTTTCTCTTCTAGAAGACTGAAGATACATCTTCTATTAAGGACTACCTGAACTCTGAAGTCCCTTCCAGCCTGATTTTGGATAACTCTGTAGTTGTTAGGGCAGCAAAGGTAAAGGTGAATCCTCTGATAAATGTGGGGTCTTCTCATATGCTGTTCTGCTGAGGAGCAGAGGACTAGAGAGGGCAGGGGGAAGAACCCTCCATATGAGTTTAACTCCGATTCACAGGGTTTGAACTTTTATAACTATATTTTTACAAGTGTCTTATAGAAAAATCTGTAAGTGCCTGGCTTTTGGAACAGTGTTAAGTTCATATACAGAAAAGCTTTAACAGAATTCAAACCCATTAACTAAATGATGGTAGATAAGTGAGCTTATTACAGAGCAGTTGTAAAAACATCAATTAAAATTCCAGCACATTCATGCTCATCTATTAAAAAACCAACAAAACAAAACTTAATAAAAAAAAAGCAAAAACAAACCAACAAAGAAACCCACAACCAAAACCAATGTAAAAAAAATGAAAAACCAAACAAACATCAATCTAGGGCTATAACTTACTTCAAATTTGAAGTGATAAATTCTTAATTGTCTTGAATTTATGATCTCATACCAGTGTGAAATTTGATGCTTCTTAAATAATTGCCCCTTCAGTGACATGAAAGCCTTTCTACCACACAATACTGTACAAGTAAATAACACTTTGGTGAGGTGAAATCCAGCATTTAGATGGAGACATTTTGTATTTTCCTACAGTTCAGAAACATACCCTGTGAAGGAAGTGGAGCAATAAAAAGATCAAATTACTGCCATTTTATACTTTTCAGAATAAATGACTGAATTACACTTTGCCAAATACAAAAAAGGATTTGAGGAAGTACTTCCAGATTTGGGAGGGTTCGAGGGAATTGTGTTGGAGTTTTGGTTTTGTTTAAAGCATATACAATAAATGAAGGCAAGTTTTGCTTCATCTAGTGACAGTATCATGCCATGCAGAGATCCACCTTTTTCCATGATGTTCATCTGCCCTACCAAGCTTTCAAACAACAGACAGATAAGCTTAATCAGGCTGCTACAGAAAAGATTAAGATCATTTTTGGTCCCTTAGGGAAGGGCAATAAGATCTCAAATAGGTTGATTGACATCCTCCTCCCCACATCTTTTCTCAAAGGATCAGATCTATGTTTTCTTCAACTGTGATCCCACACACCCCAAAAAAATAGGGGAAGTGATCTAGGAAAGGCAATGGAAATACAATAGGGCCTAGAAGAGAGACCAGTGAGCACTGAAGGAGAACCTGAAGAGCAAGATTAACTGCTGGGCAGGACAACAGCTATGGCAGTGACTACCTCCTGTAATGGGGACCAAAACCATATTCAAGTCTGTAATGGTAGACAACACCAGTTGTTATACGCACAAGATAGAGAGGGAGCGAATGTTAAGTTCATTAGGACGAAAGTCCTCTCAGCAGCAGCACCACAGCAGATGCTGGTGAGCTGCTTACCCAAACATCGCCTTTCAGTTCAGCTCAAACACTGACTTGATAAAGTATTTTACATCAACTCTTTGAGATCAGACTGTTTCAAGCCCTAAAAATCAGAAAAAGATGGCGAGTTAGATCATATGCTTAAAACCAGTTGCCTCAGAAGCCAAAGCATAATTTCTGGCGCCTCAGGTCAGTGTTTAAAGTAAGCAGGGTACAACCAAGCCTAAGCTTATATTTACTTGGCTGAGAGCAAACAGACTCATGTTTGTCTATTCAGTGCTCAGAACTGACCAGTTGTCAAGGTTTAGGGTCAGGGCAGCCCACTGGACTTAAAACAGACGCTCTCTGCTAACTGCCCTCCCTCCCCAAAGGGAAGGAGAAAGGGAATAAGGGAAAGAGACTTAGTGACTAGAAAACTAGAGCAGCTTTAATCAAAATAATAAAACAGAATATGTATAAACATATACAAAACCAGTTGAACCCAACTCCCCTGATGGCAGTTACATCACTGTCAACACTGATGCTGTGGAGCAGGCACCAGGGAAGTCCCAGACTGGACTCAGTGGCAGACTGGAATGAGGTTCAGGAATACAGGAATCACAGATAAAAAGGACAGAGTCTTCCTCAGACACTGGCCATTGAAGAAAAAGCTTGACCCTTGTGATCCCTCAGCTTTATATTGAATACAATGTAGATGGGTTGGAATCCCTCACTGGTCAGTTTAGGGTCACCTGTCTCATCTGCTCCTCCCCACAGGTGCAGCCTTTTACTTTCTGCACCCCCAATGTGGCACACAAGATTTAGCAGTGGCCTTGGTCTGCACACCAATCCTTGATAGTAACTCTAAACATCAAACATTATCACTGCTAGAAGCAGACACTGCCTGTGAAAATATGCTGTTAACTAGAACAGTGCTAGTTAGAAGAGACTCAGCTGAAAAGTAGAGTCACTGAATGGAATTTTTCTGTTCTAACTCAAACCAGGACAACAGTCCAGAAGAAGCCATGTTACTGCAATGCTTGCATACTCTGCCTTCCAGAAGCTTTGTATTTACAGAAGTATGTAATTAACACAGTTTCCAAACCAAGATGGTCATCTATCCTATGAGCTGTCTTCAGATACTCTCTCATCCCCAGAAGTAAAAGGGTTCTTGAAAGCTATTAGGAAAGAAAAACAAAAGCTAGGAGTAGAAACTGGTACCAGACAATCAAAGACAAATTTCTGTGACAGAAGACATGAATCATCTGCTGTCAAGGCTCCCAAGTCAATTCTAGTTTCCCATTCTGAGGCACCACCAGGATTTCTAAAAGCTGTTTTTAAGCTGGTAACACTTTTTCTAAGTCTAACTGGCAGAGATAAAAGAGCCAGCAAGATCTAAAAGAGAGCAGGCTGAAGATCTATTAGTGTTATCATCAGTTCTAAAGAGTCTGCAGGTGTAACTGAGGGGTGTGGTGTGTGTGCAGTACACCCTCTCTTTTTTTAAAGAGGAAAAAACCCAAACAAACCAAAGAGACTGTTCTAAGGCTTTTATGCAGGGCTCCTTTAAAAGGAAAAAGGATAAATACCTCAAGACCACAAGGTGTATGTTACAAGTTTAATTTCATCCCCTAGCCAGTTTGCTTTGTCTCATGCCACAGCACAACTGACAGGTTCAGAGATGACATCCCAGCCATCATCCATGCCCCAACTTCAAACAGTCCAGCCAGGCCTCACAACTCACAGGTGTACACAACAGCTCAAGGGTCAAGAGTAAGATCTTACCTACAGTTAGTTATCTTATCCTCCTCTGAGAGCTATTAAAGTTTATTATCTGTTACTAAATTGCTCCAAAGGAAAGCATTTTAAAAAGTATGCTTTCATTTTACTAGTATTGTCATAAGAGATCATACAAGTGCTGCACTGATTTCTGTTCAGCTTTTATTACTCGGCAACTAGACACACATCCAGTCAAATCTGGTTTTAATACTGCAAGGAGTACTGGTAAGCTCAGTACCCAATAGTCACGTAAGGACAAAAGATAGAAGTCATCATATATTTATGCAGAAAAGCTAAGAGCACAATATTAAGAAACATTTACCTCACCCATGATAGCTCCATGCCAGGGACACTGTAGTACAAATGTATCCATTAACTTGAATCCATGGAGTTTTCAGCTAATAGGAGCGTTATTTCAGAATCTTGCTGTGCATATTCACCTAAATGCTACAGGTTAGGTCATGTACTGACTCTAAGTAGCATAGGAGAGCTCCAAGACATGAAACTGCACTACTTCCATCATTTCCTCAGTGAATGCTCAGTTTCAGACCAAAAAACAGATTGACTGACTTCTGAAGTTCATGCAAAGCACACCTATCAAGATAAGTTACTTCATAAAAATGCCTAGGGTAGGGAATATATATGCATTATAATCAATAATATGCATCAAAGCATGCATTGCTTTTAGATGTTCATGACATTACTGTTCTTAATTTTCTTCTTAGTCCTATTATTCTATTAGTCCTATTATAAAAGCAAAAAAGATGCAAGAAATAATATCTTAACTACTATTCTTTAAAAAGTCCCACTTTTTACTACTTCATCGCATTTGTTTTAAGTTATGCTCCATGAAAACAGCACAGAAGGCAACAGCCTGCAGAATTTATTCAAGAAGTGCAAACACGAAGGAGATTTTTAAAGCTAGAAGTGGACTTACTCCTGAAAAAAAAAGCCAAATTTGAAAAGAAGTTAAGATTTAACCAATTGAAAGCTAGGGTAAAGAAATGCAATTCTCATGGAAGTCTTCTGACAAGTTAATCAGTAGGTTATATCATTAAGCAAGAGGGAAAAAAAAAAAAAAGAAGAAAAACAAACAAACAAACGGCGTCCTCTATATTCAACTGACATTAATGCAACTGATGTTTTATTTTTTAAGTAACTAAAAATCAGTACACTTGCACTTCTAAGTTACAACTAGTCAATTCTGTTCTTCCAGGTTCAAAGCTGTACTAGGCAATGTATCTGAAGTCTAATATGGTTCAGCCAGAAAGTAGTCTGTTCATTGCTGAAATAAGGTTGTGAGACTAGAATTAAGATTCTTTCATACCTATTCTTCCCTCCTTCCAAGAGCAAATTAAAGACGAGTTCAAATAACATGCCCACTTTACATTGTGTACTTGGTAACACTTTGTATCAAACCACAAGTTGATGCTATGGTTTGAAACTGGTGAGCTGATATGAGTATTGCCAACAGTGTTGCACACATATGATATATTCCCCACAGGCATACTCCAGCTATTTAATTTATTTTCCTTTATTTATATGCTAAACAACTACGTGTTAAGAGACACCAAAAGGGCTACGGGAACATAAATGCCATGTAGCTGACGCAGTTGGTGTGAATGCCCACAAGGTCTTGCAACAAAAAATAATAAAAGCTTTCAAGGAAGTCAACTGGTCACACGTAACATAAAAAGTCCCTTCATAGACAGTAACTAGTAAAGAGATAGTAAGCAGAAGGTAGGAAGAACAGTCAGTTCTTACTCAGTGGGAGATGCTGACCAATGCCATTTGACAAACATCTGTGCTCTTTGTTGTATCCCTTCATAAATGACCTAAAAGTTAGCTCATAAACTAAGTCAGTCATCATCATTACAACCACAAACATCTGCAGCGGGACTTTATAGGATTGAGTGACTACACAAGAAATTTGCAGATTAAACTCAGTAGAGACTGGCAATACCTATGTGAAAACAATCATATGAACTGACAAGCTCTAAGCTCACTACTGATGAAGGAGTAAGATATTTGGGTAACAGCATATAGTTTCATGACCTGAAGAAAAGCAAGTGAATACAAAATAGTAGATATCACTGTAAAAATTTGTAGTCCATCCACACCTTGACTCTTGTGTGAGGCTTTGCTCTATCTCCCACTCTCTTCACTTCCACCTCACCAACTTGGGATGAGGAAATGGTCTGGAAATATGTCCTCTTTCCCCTCAATTTCTTATTTGGGATGTGTTGCAGCTAAGCAGACTGTGGAATTTACAGCATGAAACAGTATAAATTGTAAACTCTTGAGTGCAGCGCACATACATGTGGAGATGGTTAATGGTACAACACTGGAATAATACTGTAGACCACATCGTGTAGAAGATGCTAAGTCTAATGCTGACTCATTCATACTTTACTCCTGAAATGGCCTACGAGTCACCTGTTCCCTGAACTAACGTGCATACTAATAGTTAAGCAGCCACAGACTACCAGATCCAGTAACTGAGCTTGTTTCCCATCCCAACTTTACTTCACAGCACACACTCCAGCCCTACGTATCAACCCTGTTGTAAGTATACTAACACTCTGTGAGACAGCTGCTTTTGGCTCCAGTGCTCCCTCACAGCCAGGATAGAGGTCAGCGCTTGCCATAGCCATATTCCCTGCTTCCCTAGGTACAAGGAGAGGAAGAAACACATTTTAGTCCCAGCACTAGTATGTGTGGTGCTCCCCGAGAGATAGTCTCTTACCCGAGAACCTCTCACCCACCCTCCCCTCACATTCATCTTTCTAACAGGTACAGTCTTTGTTACTCATGGAGGTCAGCAATTGTCTCTCAGTTTACCTGCCAGCAGCTTCCAACATAACCCAGAAGAAACTTGCAAGGAGTAGCAAACCCTGCAAAGAAGCCTATCTCCCACGTCAGGATAGTAGGCTAGAAAGAACCTCAATTTTAACAAGTACAACTATCCTTACGGGGTCAGGATATTGAACTCTCCACTGCCCACCTGCTGCACAGCGCAGCTCTGGATCGACTTTCTGAACTGTTTGCTGGGAGTTGTCAAATCCTTGCTCACCTGAATGAAAGTAGCACCCTCTACTGCTGCCTTCAGGTCTGTGCAGACGCTAATGAGAGCCAACTGCTGCTCTGCACTGGAGGCTCCTTTCAGGAATCCCGACTCCTCCAGCTCCTTCATTTGTTTGCTGGAAGAAACAACATACACATTTAAGTACTTGATCATGGTTAAGCCACCGTGAGTTTTCTAAAAAGCTTCTTACCAGACCAGTAGTACTACGGTATTTTCCATGCCATTGTAGATGTCTGCACTCAAAACCATGAAGGTTAATTTTAGTCATTACTCTTTGCTCCTCCATTTTCTAACACTTTTTTTTAATTATTATTTTTTACTTCTCTTCAAGCATGAACAGGTCTAAGACCTACTCCTAGATGCAAGCTTGTCACCGCCTCAAATCATTTTCACTGGTGCAGGATCAGCAAGAGTTTTTTCTACTCAGATTTCATGGGAAGAGAGGTCTCTATTATAGTTCTTCAAGTCTTACAAACAATAGCTCCTTTGTTAAGAAACCTCCACCTAGGAGCACTGTTTAACTGTACAGGGATAAATACTTTAAAATAAAATATATTAAATTCATATAAATGCTTTTAGTAAAGTCTTTCCCCCCAAAAATCCCATACCACTACACAAGCAATGACTACAGGTCAGGTGTCAAAAATTCAACTAATTACTAAATTGAATGTCCAGAGCTTGAAATTATCATTCAAGACCACACCACTGCTAGGGCTGGACATGCCACCTTCTCAGAAAAAGCTGCTACAGTTTGAAACCCTCAAAAGTCCAAAGCAAGCAAGTAATTTCCAAAACCTCTTTAAAAGTCACTTAGAGGAGCAATTTCAACAGAAATTAAGTGGAATTAAACTATCTGATCATGATCAGCCTCAAGATATCTCACATAGTACCACAGTTAAATCTGTCAGCTACCTCAAACCAGAACTACTCTGAGTCTTTGGTTATTATTCAGCAAAAACAGCTCATCCTGAAGAGAGGAGGAATTTGAGCTAATAGTTGGCATCAGGAAAAATGAAAATAACCCTTTCTTCTCCCTACTAACCTAGTTCTGGAGCTCTGGCTTCTTTTTTTGCATGCCTTCATTACATCATAGAATCATTTAGGTTGGAAAAGACCTTTAAAATCATCAAATCCTAGACATTAACCCAGCACTGCCAAGTACACTACTAAACCATGTCCCTCAAAATGTCCTTCTTTCAGTGAGGGGCCCAGAACTGAACATAGTCATCAAGGTGCAGCCTCACCAATGCCAAGTACAGGGGGACTATCACTTCCCCAGTCCTGCTGACCACACTATTTCTGATACAAGTCAGGATGCTATTTGCCTTCTTGGCCACCGGGGCACACTGCTGGCTCATATTCAGTTGGCTGTCGATCAACACCCCCAGGTCCTTTTCTGTCAGGCAGCTTTCCAGCCACTCCTCCCCAGGCCAGTAGCCTTGCCTGGGGTTATCGTGACCCAAGTGCAGGAACCCGACACTTGGCCTTGTTCAACCTCATACCGTTGGCCTCAGTCCATCAATCCAGCCTGTACAGATCTGTCTGCAGAGCCTCCCTACCCTCAAGCAGACCAACACTCCCACCTAACTTGGTGTCATCTGCAAGTTTACTGAGGGTGCCCTCAATCCCCTCATCCAGATCACTGATAAAGATATGAAACAGAACTGGTCCCAGTACTGAGCCCTGGGGAACACCACTTGTGACTGGCTCCCAACTAGATGTAACTCCATTAACCATGACTCTTTGGGCCTGGCAACTCAGTTTTTAACTCAGTAAAGAATACACCTGTCCAAGCCACAAGCATCCAGTTTTTCCAAGGGAATGCTGTGGGAAACAGTGACAAAGGCTTTACTGAAGTTTAGTTAGACAACATCCCTCATCCAGTAAGCAAGTGACCTTGTCACAGGAGGAAATCAGGTTAGTCAAGCAGGATCTGCCTCATAAACCCCTGTTGACTGGGCCCGATCACCTGGTTGACCCACACATGTCACATGATGGCACTCAAGATGATCTGCTTGACACCGAGGTCAGACTGACAGGCCTGTAGCTCCCTGGATCATCCTCCCAGCCCTCGCTGTAGATGGGCATCACATTTGTTAACCTCCAGTCAACTGGAACCTACCCAGTTAGCCAGGACTGCTGATAAATGATTCAAAGTGGCTTGGTGAGCTCTTCTGCCAGCAAACACATTACCCTTGGGTGGGGATGATAAATAAACTGCAGTTGCCACACAGATGGAGGGTAGAAAAGCTGTAGCAAACAGAGAAGCTATACAGCCTGGGGGGGGGGGAAGTGTATTTTTGTGCTACACGAATCATGTAACTGAATGTACAAATAACCAGTGATCCATTAGATGTTTCCTAAGTGACTGGAGCACACATGACAGTCCACATCAGGAGCTTTAGGGGACAGTACATGTTAAATGGGCAGAACTTATTTATATAGGCCCAGATGATCTGCACACCCAACCACACTTGTCCAGGCCCCTCCAGGTATCCACAACAACACTGGATTAATTTTTGTATATAGAGACCACGGAGGAGATGGGGACCCATGAGTTTGTTAGAATCTACAGCAACCAAATACAAACACTTTCTTTAGTCCTTAGGAAGCAGAACAGGCAGACAGTCAGAGGGTGGGGATAACATCAGCCCCAGAGAGCTTCTCGAGTCCAGCTCCAGCACTTACACCCTGAGGCAAAATTTCTTCACCCCCTGCCAGGGCCACCACTGCAGCCAACAGCAATTCTAAACACACCAGACAGGAAGCAACTGGATCCCAGCTCTCAGTGGTTTTATTAAACTGTGGAATGTGTTATCTATTTTTCAAGCATCATTTTAAATTGATTAAAAGGACAGGGATGTAGATCACACTGCCTCTTTTTCTCTCTCCTCTTTTCAGACCACCTGCTGAGTAACGTGTGATAATGCACTTGCACTTTGTCAAACCATCCTTTTATTTAGGGCTCTTTCCTGTCAAAAAGTAGTGAACACATAGATCAGATAAAAGTATTAAGCTTCCTCCTCCAGATTTTCCTAAACAACTTGAATGGGATTTATCTCATCTACCCTGTCAACATGTACATCTAAGACAATGATTTTCACCTCTCCTTAGGCCCATCCATCAATATATTTATTGACATTTTGGTTGTTTTGTTCCATAAATGAGTTTTAAGTCTCTTTACATTCCCCTGGGGTATTAGATTGCCATCTAATGGGCAAATTTAATTGCCATCCAGGGGCAAAGGAAGGGAGCATCCCCTGATACTTCTCAAACATTAAGGCACAAACCTGACTGGTTTGTACATACAGCAGTACACCACTGACCTCTGCTGGATGACTTTTAATTCAAAGCAGCCTAGACTTCAGGGTGATCATTCCTGAGGATGACCACAGACTGACATCACGGCAGCCATGTCCATAGCACAACACGCAGGACTCTACTCTGCAACTGTACCATTTGCACAGCTCGAAGAGCGTAACTCAACACACATAAGGTCTTTGAAGAACTTATGTCTGTAAGAAAACACTACTTTCTTTTAGAGACCCCACTTTGTCTACCTCCAGAGTTTTACTCTTGTACCTGGCTGCCCATGTCAACACTACTCTGGGAACCGAGCCTGTATTTACTTCAAGATAAGACATCCAATCTATAGTAACACTCCTAATCACAAGCTGCCTGGAATGCTCTCGGTTACAACTCTTACTCTAAAACTCTTAAGAGAAGGAGCTTGCAAGTGAAGCTAACACTTAGCCCATCTCATTCACACCCCACTGCCTCAGCTTCATTCACAGCTACTACTGAGCAGTCATAGTATTCAGTGCACATTGTTGCGACAAGCTAATACTTGCACGATTAAAGACAACTTAATCACTATGTTACTGCCCAAACCAGCAAGGAGTAGAGAGAAAACAACTCCAGTATTATTCTTCACAAGTTTAGCCAACCACCACTGCCCAAGACATGCACCATGATAAATGAGAGGGTAGCTGGCACAGGAAAAAAAGCCAACCAAACCAAAACATCACTGATTCCATACATCTAGCCTGAGATACAACAGACCAAGAATGCAATTGAAAGCATCCAGCACTGGGCCGAGCTCACTGTCCACACATGAAATGGCCAAATAGTAGTAAGCTGCTAATGTTGAGCTGCAATTTGCCATCTGAAAGTGTTAGCAACCACTTTCCCCAGACTGAAGGTAAGCATACAACACATCATCATGGAAAAACTATTACATGTTATGTCTTCTCAAAACATCAGTACAAACTGGACCACAAAAGTATGTAAGGTTCTGTCCAGACAAGAGAGATCCAGCGCTGTCAAATGCATTTCATCCATAGCAATGGCAGTGTATTAGAGAGGGGCAGTTGCACATCTGCCTTTGACACAGTTTTGAAGCAGTACAAAGCAAAGGACTCCAGAGGAGCTGGGATGCACAGAAGCCAATCAAAGTTCTGAGATCTCCTAAAGTTATCACACACACAAACTGTTTTCCAGCCATGGCACCATCAGGATGTCAACACTGGTATTACACAAACTGGATGCTGCCATGAAAGCAAGGATTTTTGTAACAGGAAAATGAAGTTATGGTCATTCTGTTTTTCCACAGTAAACAGAGAGTAGACACTATTGCCAAGTCTGAGCAGAGTCTGCACCTCATTACAAGTCACTTTTTACCCTCAGAAGACCAATTCCAATGCTGTCTGCAAATCTAGTGAGCTAAATAAGTTCACTTGTTAGGTTTGCGAAAATCCGTTTGGCATCTCAGTTCCAGAACTGACAAGTTTATGCTGGAAAAGCCTTCTCACTAGGAAGTATTATCTATAGTTATTAATTTTTGTTTGTTTCACATTTAGGTTCAAGAGAGAAATTCTCACCAAAACCTAAGTAGGCTTACCTAAAACAGAGACCCACAGTTTACATCCTTGCTCCTTACCATGCAGACCCAGCCTAAAACCTGGGTCTCCCACGACTGCACACACACTGGCTGAAAGGGGCCGTGGGATGTCTCAAGTTCAGCTTGTGCCTTGCAGCAGAAATATCACTAACACCAGATTTGGTTACACTCTGTTTCATGTAGTTGTCTTGAAAACCTTCAGGGATGGAAATTTCACCAGCTTTTTGAACAACCTATTACTTTAGCATACCAGGGAAATGTCAACACCATAACTGTTCTCTAAATACAGCCTTTGTAATTGCAGAAATTAGTCTTATTTAAATTATATATTCTAGCAGCCCAGGGGACTGGCTGCCACCCAGCAATGAGGAGAGAAGGCAACATTTCCCTTTGGAGGTGTTTTGAATTACAGAATGGCCAGGCAGTACCTCTGGAAAGACTGAATCTATCCCCTCCCAAAGCCTGTTAACACATTGCCTCTTTAGTTCTGCAAATGAAGCAGTTTTCCCCAGCTAGTTCACCACACTTTACAGGGGGAAAGGCAGGGAGATAAAACTGGAAGGTAGAATCAGGCCTATAGTTTATCACAAGCTTGACGTGCCAGTGTCAGACACTCAGTATCAAAACATATTTTGAAAAGAACTGTCTAGTTAGAAATTATACCCTCAAAGGAGATACATAAAAGTACCAAGGAAGACTTAAGCCAAGCTTCAGTTACAGGGGAAAAGTCTTTCAAAACCCTGGCTAGAAAAAACTCATAGGCACAAATATGGTCTAATTCCTTGGCCTTGTAACCTGCCAAACATTGGACACTTAATTACAACTTCCAGATCCCCATTCATAACAGCACAAAATTCTTTAAGTACTTCATTCAGCCAGGGGCAGGACCATGCTACTTTTTTCTGCCTTCTGAGTCTCGTCCATTTTTCATAGCAATTGTGCTGCCACAGCATGGAAAAAGTTAAGGCTGCTTAGTGCTTTATAATGCACTTTACTAGATATCAAGTCCAGTAAAGTTTATGATTAAATTAATACTTACTGAAGAGAGGAATTGTGATACTCTGATCTCGAGACTGTGTGGCTCCAACTCTTTGAAGGCCTAATGTCTCCAGACCATGCAGAAGAGCAGCCTTTAGTCAGATAATGCTGACATACAAGTCATTCTCTCTGAGCAGGCTCGCTTCTGAGTTTAGATTCAGTACCACGCAACTGTAGCAACATATATCAGTTTTCAGAAGGCAGAGAATTCACTAGTGATTTCTTTGCAATTTTAATTAAATATAAATTAATTTTAAGTAAGTTAAATTTAAGGGAAAGCGTCCCTATTATTTAACAAAGAGAGGGTCAAAGTTGCTTCCCTTCCAACCAAGTACTTCCATGTTTTGGCACTAGTATCGACACGTATATCTATTTTATAAAAGTAGCCACAGCAATTTTATGTGCCCATATGCCCAGGTACAACTACTACTTCACAAAGTCAACTTCAGCGTGTCCAAGCATATTTTTCTGCTTGGGCTAAGAAAAGAAAGGAAGATTTAGAAGATAGTAAAGAGCTTTTGGTATAAATTTGCCATTTAGTGCAGCTGAATATAGTAATGCAGTTTTAAAAATAATCTTGTATTTATCTTTTAGGACTGACTGCTTCCTGAGATGATCTATGATTTATTTTTTTTCCCCCTGAAGTTAGTTATAGCCTTTAGGCATACGACTGCTTAATTTCTTATATATCAAAACCAGTTACCTGTGTCCTGAAGGAGATTTATATCTAAGTAAGCACCACATTTAGCCAGCATCCACTTCTATAAAGAAATGACAGAATGCACATGCAAATACCCAAGTTTTAGGGTCCTCTTCAGAGTGAGCTGAACGTTTCCTCCTTGCAATAATATTTCATTATACATGCAAAAACTGTTCTGTATAAAGCATGAACTGTTTGGGGGGGGTGGGGGAGGAATTTAGCACTTCCACTGTAGTTAATCTTTATCAGCAGCATAATTATGTTTAGAACAATAGCAGAGGAACTATTTGGAAAAAAAAAAAAAAAAAGATTACATATTACAAGAACCATAAAAATTTTGGGGAGGCATACACTAAAGCATTTCTGCATTGTATGTTTTAAGTTTACTTTAGGCATAGGTGTTTTTCTAATTCTCATTATTTTGAAGTTTAGTAATCTTGCATTCAGACCAGAATCACACTGACTCCAAAGAAAACATACTGGCTATGAAAAGTTACATTTTCCAAGGCAGGTTACTACAGCATGTATTCAGTAAGTCAAGAGTGGCACAAAGCTGTTCATTAGTTTGTTACTTCACCCAAATAAAAGGTTGTTCCATTAGAGCAGACACTGGCTAATAATGCCACCAGTACACCCAGTTCAATGCAATGTGCAATCATTTTGTGTCAGGACACACACTGCCACACGTCTGGCAACAGGTAGATAGGCAGTAAATCCATCACACCGTACCAGGCCTTAGTAAATACACCCTCCTTTCTGTACCTGGTCTACTGGTATTGTGCAACAATAGGTATGTCCACTTGTTTCAGTACATTTAGATTCCACACTTTAATTTTGTTTTTCACCCATAACCAAGCGGTTTTGAATAAATTTATAGAGTACTTTTCAGATTTCCACAAAGATAAATGCAGGCTCTCACGATCATTGTAGGTCCATCCCAGACTCAATCCAGTTCTTTCGCAGGACTACACACTCCTGCTGCCCACCTACTTTTCTGTGACAGTTGAATTTATTAGGCCAATGAACTCCGAGACACCCTTTACATAAATTCAGAAGAACACATTAAAAGTCAATGTACTGAAAGTCCATCACATAAAATAGTTATTAAATGCTCAAGTGTCATTTCTGTCAAAGGAGTATCATCTCCTTTTAGAAGTGAACGTTGTTTACTACTCAAACCCCACTCTTCTTTAGAAGAAGGAAACCACAAACTCCAGCTGCTCAATTTGTAGAGTACCTCCATACACAAAATGCTTGGAAACTGCAGACTCGAGCAGAACAAATACTTTTCAATACTAAACCAAAAAAACCCCACAAAAACTCTAAGCCTAAAAATTTCCCTAAAAGTTCCAGCTATTTGCAGAGAAAAAGGAAAACAAATTCCAGGAAATCCAGAGAGGCAGACAGCAACTGCCTTTGTCTGTTGCTCTCTCCTCCAAGCCCCCATTACTGACTCATGCTCCAGCTCTCACACAAGTATCACAGCAGCAACTCAAAGGGATTGACATACTGCAGGTTGTGTGCTATGAAATCAGTGCAAAGAAGTTGAAGTTTGACCATATTTTGATAGATATCCATTAAAATACTGGTTGAAGAAACCGCATAACTTGTATTCTTGTCACGAAAACCTATGTTGTCCTGAAACTAGGCTTTTTAACCAGGATGTTACAACAGCCAAGATACACAAGTTAATTATAAGTTGAGTGAAGAACACCTTACATAAAGGGCAAAACTTGCCTTGAATTCCCATGGGACAGCACACGCAGGCACAGAACAGTACAAACTCAAGGAAATAGCACTCCACCCTAAGGCACATGGCAGATTATGCTTCACTTTTCCAAGATTAAACCTTGGAAGGCTAGAGTCCCCATTCTGCTATTAGAAAAAGAAAATACTAGGGGTGAGTGATGTCTTTAGTAACATAGACTGCAGAACTGCCCCCTCCACAGCAATTCCAAATCTCCTCACGGTGACCACCATGCCGATAACTCTGAAAAAAAACCAACCAGAAGTGTCTGTCATCTCAGTGTAGCAACAGATATGTTCTATCTGGCTAACACCAACCTAGAAAGAAAGGTTTGGAGAAAGAAAATAAATATATAATTGTAGGGGATAGGGTTGGTTTTTTTCCCACTTCTGTTATGAAGAGCTTTTATAGCAAACCACACTAGATACCATATACTGTTTAACTTCTAAACTCCCAACAACCGAACTGACCTACATGGGGCTTCTGAAGTCACTCCTCCTTGCTGTAAACCTTGTTACAGAAAGCAATCAGGATGCAACACACCACAACCCTTTCTGAAGTCCAGCTTACTCCCCCATACTGGCTGACAAACAGTAGCTGACCTATTTCACTCCAAGGCGTCATGCAGGGAGGGCTGATGTATTTACATGGATGCTGATCATAAAGCAACCTAAACTGTAGAATTAAATGCTGATACAGCAACAGAAGACTGTGCACAGAACCACTCCCCAAACGCATTCTGTCTCTCTCAAAGACAAATAAAAAGCTTTATTACAGGTCCTGAAAGAAGAGGGTGAATAGCACCAACCATCCACTCTCCCTTCTAAGGTAAGAACTACTGGGGGCCAAACAGAGCAACTGAGAAGCCAGGTTGAAAACAAACAAAAGGGAACAGTTCTTCACACGGTGAGCAGTAAAACTGCAGAACACAAAGTCCTTTGGCAAGGAGGCCACAAAAGTTTTTACCCAGGTTCAAGAGAAGGTTAGAAAAATACTTGGAAGAAATCTAGAGTTACTGAATACACAAGCAACTTCTAGGCACTGAAAGTTGGGGGAGGGGAGCAGACAGGCAGGACTTGAACTTGTAGCTCTTTTGTGCACCAAAAGCAGGTAGCTCTAGCCATAATGCTAGGGGCACTACGTTAGGCAACAGGGCAACAGAGTAAAGGGCTTGATGACTGTTGGTCTGAAATAGTGCTATTGTTCTTGTGCTCGCACTCTCAAATTTGCTCCTTCTAAAGATGCTTCCCAGACTCTGCTATAGCTGATCAGTAGTTGCATCATTAGTAGAAGTAGCAATCTGTTCTTTTAGGACTCAAAATAATATTAGTTTAAGAATTTTGAAGCAATCTGTATTAACTACTTCCATTTTGAAAGTCTTTGTTGTCTTTCTATGCAAGAACTCTTATGTTCATGTATTTTAAGCTTAGCCTATAGATAACCTAATCACAGTAAACACAGTTTCAAGAATTTGGATCTAAACTTGAGCTCTTAAATCATTACTTAAGAATGAAAGTGCTCTTCAGAAGTGTCATGGAGAGATTTGGGAGCACTGCTCCTCTGATCTTACCAGTACCTGTACTTTAAATTCAAACCTTCTTCCAAGCTTTAAATCTATATTCCCTTAAATAGTAAGATGTGGCTGTTCATTCATAGTTACAGAAATCCCAGTTACATTACAATCCCCATTATTTCAAGTCACGTGACCTACCGAATGTTTTCCAGTGCACTTGTTAGCTGTTGTTGTGCAATATCATAAAGTTTCACTTTGAAGCCTCCAGCAGCAAACACCATGGCCCAGCTGCGACCAATGAGTCCACTGAAAAGAAAATAAATAGCAGCCAATTAACAAAGCAGCATTTATTTGGGGGAAGGAGGTCTTACATGCATTGCAAGAAGGAAAACAGAGCTTAGACTCTTCAATATTTGATTAAAAGATTGGTTATGTATGGATAAGAAACAAGTCTTCCTCTAAAAGAGAAACACCCTTTGTTAGCTGTGCAGCACTTTCTCTGAGAGCTGGGAGAAAAATAATGAGGAAGAATAAAACCCAACAAACAGAAAAGGGACATCAGAATTCACATAGTAGGAGCAATTACTTTGGGACTCTGGACTCAAGTATCAGTTTTGGCAGCTGCAATCTTAATCTGGAGTCAGTGCACTGAATTACATTAAAGAGAATTAAAAAAAAAAAAAAGAAAAATTAAAAATCATTTGTTCGGTTCATAGTCTAAAGACTGACGGCAGCCCATCGGTTCAAGAATTCAGGATCCTGCTTCAGAGGTGATCAGAAAAAGCTAAGGCCCAGATACTGAAGTCAAGGATTCCTCAGCAATTCAGAAAGTACCATAAGCATGTGGAAAAAAAACCCAAACAAAACAAAAAACAACAAACCAAAACCAAACAAGAAGCAGACATGGGCTTGATGCTCCTTTTTCACCTACCCACCTGTAGCACAACTTTAGATGAAGCACCCCACCATGCTAGAAGCACACAGGAACAGTCTGATCACATCTTTTGGTGAAATCACATTACTGAGAAATACACAAAGGAAACTTCCAGTAACTGACAATTTTATCACTTCTCTCAAAGCAACACGGGTTTTAACTTGGATTTATAGCAATCATCAGCCTCTTCAAATGGAAGCACTGATGCACAGTGTCATAAGCTTGAATAACCCGAGATCACACACACAGAAAATTAAGAATCCCATAACAAAGAAAAAAAGCAGAACTCTAAACCCATGCCTGTTACAGCGGGGGTTTTTATAATTACATGCATCTCCTGTCATTTCCAAGATCACTGTATTTCAGCATTAAACTTCATCAATCTCTAGCAACTGGAAAATGCAAGGCCACTAGGGCACCAATAAAGGCTTAAAAGGGGAGTAAAAGTCAAAGGTAAGCAATAGGGCAGATGAAAAAAGAAGGAAGATAAAACAGGAACATGTTCAACTGTTGGTTTAAATATAAAGGAGAAAAGAGAACAAACAGGAAGTTTCAGGAAACAGAAGGAATCAGTGGAAATAACTGGGACACAAAAAAAAAAAAGTGAAACTCTGCATTTAGTATTGTCAAGTAGACAGCAAGTTCTGGTTCAAAACTTAGCATTTAAAAGAAAGCAAGCATACACAATTCCACTCTAGTAAGCCCAGACCTCGGCAGTTCTCAGGCAAACCACAGAACAAACACGCTTACGGATCAGGTAAAGCATGGGTCAAGGTTTGTTAGCTAACAAGTAGTTGAAAATAAAAGCTTTTGGATCACTTAAGCAGGCATAACTGAGCTACCAGTATCTTTAAAAAAAAATATAACATCATTGTTCTCAAATTGCACTTTAAAATTAAGTTCCCTTAAATCAGTATTTAATTTTTTAAAAGTTTCTTGTATTTTAAGACAGTCTTTTAAGAGTTGTGGGGCTTGTCACTCTTTTGAACTACAGAGCATACAAAGCAAGTAGATCCAAGGTATTGACTGTTACCCTGTTGTACATAACAGCAGCATTACAACTCTATGTTAACATATTTGACCTTGAAACAGTGTTTTCTGACACTTTAAGCGCTGTCATATTGAGTCTGTATGAACAATCAGATCTCCTCACACACCTTCTGTGGGTGCTGCCTGGATCTGTGGGTGCTACCTGGAACAGGTTTTCTACCTTTGGTGCAACTGTGCCGCTGTGGCTGCAGAAAGCGAGAGCCCCGCTCTCCAGGCCCTTCACAAACCGACAGAAAACAGAAGTCTCCCAAGTGCCACCAGTAAGAGCCAGCTTTGACAGGCGTCCTTTGACACCTCAAGTGGTCTCGCTAATAAAGTCTGTAGCCCACACTTCTTAGTGCCAAGTTACAGTGGTGCACAGAGGACTGATACAGTCTGACACGTTTTCTCTCCCCAAGGCATTATTGCTCAAATACAAGAACTTCAGCTTTAGCTCCAGAAGAGATGAACCAACACACTCCCACACAAGACAAACATACCGCTGTATCACGTGGCAAGAAAGTATTACTGAATGGTTACGTGAGAGGAACCTAGGAGTTTCTTGACAGAGCTGGCGAACGAGATCTTAAAAGCTGTGCTTGAATTTCTCCTCTCCTCTCGCGCTCGGACACACAAAACATCGCAGTGAAGAAGGGCTGAAGTCTTTCAGGCCTACGGGATGGCTTACCGACCTAGAGATGCTGTGCACGTTTGCCGTTTTAAGTAGCACAATGCTGAGAGGGGCTTAAGCAAAAGCACTCGTTCTAACGAGCCAAACAGGTGCTCCCGACCTCCCACAGCAACGCGAACAGCCGGCCAAAGCTCCCCCGCAGTGCCCCCTACCCCGGCCCTGCTCGCCCCAGTGCGGGCTCCGCACCCTCCGGCTCCCCCACTTAGCGCCTCGCTGCCGCTGCCGCAGCCGACGCCTGCACGGGCAGGGCCAGCCGAGGCAGCGGCTCACCTGCCAGGCTGAGGCTGCCAACCCACCTCCCCGCAGGCCGGACCTCGCCGGGACGGCGCCCGAGCCCCTTCGCACGTCCCCGGGCACCCGTCACCAGAGCCCCCCGGGGGCCGAGCCAGGCTGACACCTCTTTCCCGGGGTGCTGAGCCTACTCGCGGCACAAGAGAGACTTTACCTGCCGATGATCGCGACATGAGAGGACTCCATGCCTGCGGGGGCCGAGGGGTCAGAAGATGCACCGCAGGGAACCGCCACCGCACGGCCGGAGGCACCTCTGTCTTAGGGTGCCCGCCCCCACCCACAGCTCCCGCCATGTCACGGCCTCCCCTATTGGCTCCTGCTACGAGCGCTCCGATTGGCTCCGCGCCGCGCCTCTCAGCGGCCGCTCCCGGGCCCGCCCGGCGGCCTCCGCTCCCCCGACGGGAAAAGTCCCGCCCTGAGGCTGCGCAGGGAGGGGGAGCCGCCTGCGCGGGCTCCCAGGAGCCTTCCCCACACCTGCACCGACACGAAGAAGCCTTCCCGCATTCCTTATCTACCCGCGGCTCTCACCCAGACTAAGTCCCAGCTCGCCTTCTTCCCCTCAACGTGCTTCTCAGGCTGCGGGGGTCACGGCCCTGAGGTCTTCTCCCACAGGATCAGTGCAGTCCACCCAAAAAGCTCGATGCGCTGCTGACATCAAGGCTTTGGCCCTTGTGGAAGGGCAGGCTGCGCATGTTCACCCTCAGGCTGCACCAAGAGGTAGCAGAAGAGGGTGGTCACCTGCAGGAAAAGGGACCAAGAGTGGCCTTTGCTGGAACAAAGGCTTGCCTGTCATACCCATTTTGGGGTGGGACGAGGCCAAGGTTTGGGTAAAGACCAAGGTTTTACCCTACTGTTAAAACCACAGACCTCTATGGCCACATAATCAAAGGTGTTCAGGTGTCCCTAGGTGAGCTCCCAATGAAACTGAAACACCTGGACAAGTCTGAGCTTTGATATTCACAGCCATCTTTGGAGATACAAGGACCCCCTCGTACTCTGGTCAAATACAGTACTCGAATACATCAAACCCTACCCTGCGCTCTACTTTTTGACAAGGGCACAAATGAATTCCAAAGTAAAGTCCAAATTTTAAACTAATTCTATACATTTTTTCACATTAATCAAGGCCTAATTATTCTTAAAAATATTTTCATTAGTTCTGAATTACATTTTTTTTTTGCTGTCCTTGGTTTTTATACAAAACCTTTATAAAGTTGTGCAAAAACCTGATATTACAATGTCAACATAATTCTTTAAGCAGCTCTACAACATCTACTGTTCCTGTTGGCATGCTGCACAACTAATTTTTTCTAATTCTGTGTAGCTTCTACTCATCTGTATGTTCCTCTGTAGCCATGCTGGATGTTCCTGAAAATAAATAAAAGTTAACATTTTAAATGCCTAAGTGCTATCGGATATTATATCACTACACTCTTAATATAGCTGAGAGTACTTGCAAGTTTTCTTGTGTTTCTGGCTTTCTTAAAAAAATTGAGAAAGTTGCAAATTACTACATTTGTTCCCAGATAAACATTCCATGGTTACTGACAAAGTTCAGTGAGCCTTTGGCTACCATTTCTTCTAGTTTCCAAGAAAAAATAAAATACCTAGATAATGACTTTGTAAATCCATCGCCATCGCTAGCACTTTACTATTTCCAACCACATTCAACAAGGACACGAAGACCGCAAAAGTATAAATTCCTAAAAGCTTCACAAAGACCACTCAGTAGACAGTAGATGGAAAACCACTTATGTAGCCTGAGACCTGACAGTAGCTGGGAAATTCAGGTGGAGCAAAGTGGCTGTAACTGGACCACTGGAAGATTTAAGGAAGTGGGACAGAAGGGTGCGGAATGCCAGGCAGGTTCTGCCACTCACGGTCCGTGTAGGCTGGTGTGGAAAACGTTGGTTTTAGCAAGTACCAATTTTGCTCCTTTGAAGACTAATTCAAAATGGCACGACTTGGCACATGTTACAAACACAAAGACCTTTGTTTAGCAAAAGCATAACTTGAAGCAATTGATGTATACTTATTTTGTGTACTGAAATTTTTACTTCAAAGAAAAAAAATAATTAAGTTCCTAGAACATACAACTAATATCCCCTGGGCTTTGGAAACAAGATTTTCAGAACAAGTTCATTATCACTCCCACTTGGAAGTACTTATCAGTTATTTTAATACTCTTTGACTTCCTGAGATGTGTATTTGTACCATAAGTTGCCCTAATTAATAGGCTATTAGAAACAAAAGCCATCACAGACAGACAAATGGATTTGGCAGAACTGAAAGCTCAGTTAAATTGTTTGGGAGATGTTACTACAGGGGTTTGAGAGCTAATGACAGTTGTTACAATAGCAATTACAGGGCCTTCAAGGTTGGTTTGTGAACAAAATGAAGTCTGAACTACGTTATTATCATCCATATATTAGTGACAAAGCCACATAGCTCTGCATTAGTCACTTGACTAGGGTATGGTAGCAGCCATATTCCCCACTGCTTGCAGTGAAGACACACCAATGAGTCCCAACTAAATAGTGGAGAAAGAGAGAAGCTTGCAAGAAGAAAAAAAATATAAAGAATTAGATTCTTAGAAATGTAAGTCAAGGGAAGAAAACATTGCTTAAAAAAAAAAAAAGTGCAACATTTCATTTTTGTGCAATAGTGTAAGAACTTTTAGGCCCAATATTTGCAGCCTCCATGAACAAGGGACAGCAATTCTCCTCCCTCTTCTGTAATTCATATGGGAAGGACAGATGGTACCCTAAGCCCAGAAATATCAAAACCCAATAATATGGTGAAAGATTTTGAGTTCCATTAGGGAATGAATATCAGGGCTTGTATTGGCAGCAGGAGAGTGTCCAAGTGGAGCAAATAAGCACTCACCAGCATCCACGTTCTTTCTTCTAAGTCCAGCAGGAGCAGACTTGACTTGAGTTGGGAACTGCAAAGTTGATCCCTCCATGTTTTTAGTCTCTTTCTATAATTGAGCATGCTCCTCTGCTGCCCCACGTGAGGAGGTGATATCTGCTATTGGCTGCTGAGAGGAGGTGGGTTTACTGCTGAGGAGGAGCAGCATGGTATAAAGGAGTCTTGTAACAAACAAGAGGAAATAACTAATGTTAACTGTGAGCTATAGGGAGGTGAAATACGAAAATGTGAATTCTTCCTTGCCAAAAATAAAGGAATTGCCTGCTTCTAAAATACAGTGCCCTAGCCTGAATTTTTGGCATGGGATGAAAACAGAGGCATAGTTCACATTTGTTAAGTATTAGATCGGTTTAATACATTACTTGCTCACCAGAGCAACCAGAGAGTACATTTCTTCTGTAATGGACTATGGTACGTTGCTGCTATGATCCTAATGGTTCAGAAAACATAATGCTTTAAAATTATAGCTATAATTTAATAACTTCCACCCCCCCCCATTCTGTAGTGTTCTAACTAGTGGCTTGCATACTGTAATTGTCTTGTGAGTATATTAAGATTATGCTACAATTAAAACGATAAGTTTAATTATTCCTAGGAGTTCATTCAGTTCATTTAGATGGCCTTTCACAGTGGAAATGGTCTGATGCAAATACCACTAATATTGCTAAAAGGCTGCTTCTTAAAGAAGCTATCTGCAGGAATCAGAGAGTAAATAGTAGTAAAATAGATAATACAAAACCCTGATTCAGAATAACTAGATGGAATTATATCCTTTAATAGTAAAAATACCATCTAACGAGCTAATTTTCCTGTTGCAAATGTCTTTTAAACTGAAGATACAACACATACATTATTCACATATATTATTCATAATGAGGTTCTTCCATTCATTCTGTTTCCAAATTGTACATAAATTGATTTATTTACTTGCTTTACTAAATAGAGGCTATACAGAAAATTCATGTTTAGAGCAGAATGATACTGAATATTTCGCACCTTTAGAACTGTTCCAAAATAGCTCTTTTAAAAACTTTCTATATAGCTCTATTTTAACCTAATTAATTCCTTATTAAGAACCTAACCCTGAAAACATTCTGATCCTTGTACTAATCATTGCATCAAGAGTAGCTGTAGAAACTATATTTCCTAACTTGAACAATCTTAAGGTAATTTACATATGTTTATGCATACCAACTTGGAGATCACAAATATAGACTTGATATTTAAATGTCCTACAAGAGACAAAATGCTTCTTTAATTGACTGCTTCTATGGTAGGAAACTAACTAAAAGAACTTTATGTTAAAAAGTGCTATAGAGGCATGTTTTTAACAGCATAGAAAAAATGATCTAATATATAAAGATTCTAAGACCAATGCTGTTCGCGCACTTGATAACAGAGGAAAGTAACATGCAACATGTATCACTTGATGAGATAAGTGAGCCCAAAGTATCAAGGCTGTAACACAGAGCAGTCAGCAAAATACTGAACAGTTGAAGCTTGAATTCTCAAGTATATGAAGAGCATGATCTGAGGCTCTAATTTTTAAATTTTAATTGTCTTTAAAATACATTTAGCTACTATGAAGCTCAATCACCATACAAATCTTAAATTTTCGACTTAAAAAATAAAATATTTGGAAAGGTTAAGTATTGGAAAGCCTTTATTTTTAAATGCTTTCCGTATTTTCTATCTCAACAGTAATTTTTTACAGGTATGCTGGCAAGATCCATTAGTTCCCAGAGTAGTTAAATGCATTGTCACTGTTTGTGGCAGTCGATCTAGCTGAGGGGTCTCCACATGACAGCAGAAAATTCTGAACACCCGGTCAGCCCAGAATTCAATGTTAGAAAATTACTTTTTAAAGGTTATAATAGGAGAATTACTTTTTCAATCAAGACCATTTTCCAAAAACACTGAGTAGTGATTGATCAGAGGAACAGTTAAACTGCCAGAGCAAGGGTAAGGTACGTGCTAGCAGTGATTGTAACCGGCAGATAGTGGCCAGTAACCCCTGAACCCAAGTTCTCAGGTCCTGGAACTGTTTGTATGAGTGCTTATTTGCAACGTTACCACTGCAAAAAGAGAGATACACTATGTATTGAAAAGCAAAGGAATTTATACTGTTCAACAATACAGCTTCATGGTCTCCTTAATCTGCCCTAAATTTGCACTGAATTCACTGGACCAGGCACTTGATGTCTTGAAAGGTAACTGAAGAAAAACCCAATCAGATCTGCAGTTTGCTTCAGCTGCACAAACATCTAACTCAATGCCAGTCAGAGGACCTCATCTGGGGCAGGAATGAAAATCAGAAGGTGGGAAAAGACTGGGACAACTTCATTCAGTGATAGCACTGACTTAATCCCACTTAAAATGATCAGGAATTCACAGCATATATTGCTTGGGCTGTATACTAAGTTTACTTTTTCGGTTGGTTGGTTGCTTTTGGCAGCTTCACATTCCAGGTTGCCCTGTGGATTTAGGTAAAACTGGTAAAGACAATTACTCAGGCTTTCTCCCTGTAGCATGATCTTGCTAGAAGATGTCTTATAATAATAACCCATGAGTAAGGTCCCATGTTGACACAAAGGATCCTGAGATTGTTCAGGGTTTGTGTTAAGCATTCACGCATTAAGGTCTATTTATACTTCATAGTACCAGAAAAAAAAAAAAAGTTGTAGATTGACATAGCTTTTAGAAACATAACTAAAGTCTGTTGAGACTCTCATGTGATGCAGCTGTCAGAAGCAGTACCTGGACTGAGGGGTCTAAGGAGCTGGACTCCCTGATATGGACAAGCTGAGTAGCAGAGCTAGGGCTCTTGCCACAGAATGCACCTGCTAATTGGGTACATACAAGTGCGTGTGGAAACAATCAGAAAAATCTGAAAACCAGAGGCTCAGTTACATATGAGAAGCCATAGGCAGAAAAGGAGGGATAGAAATGTATATATATTTCTGGTGCTGAAGTTCCTAATTTTTGACAACTAACTTGACTGAATTTTTTTTTTTTCCCAGCTGAAGTTGGTTATTCTGCAAAATACTTCTATTCCAGAAATGTCAGATATAAAGACTGTCATGTCCAAAGCTCTCAAGTCTGAAGTTTCTGTGTGAAAGTGGTTCATGCATGGAACGTGAACAGGTTAATGCAAGAAGTGATAATGTCTTAATAGTTCTTTACGTTATCTTTGTTTCTCTCGTTGGGAGCCGATGTAGAGAGACCTTTCACTCATATCTTCCGTGCCTTATCTCTTCAAAAAGGACTTTGAGGCTGAAAGAAGGTGAGCAGCAGAAAGCCACAACATTGCACAACACTTACAAACCCTGACCATAAAAAGAGTGTTCTGACTAAGTCTGCACTGTACATTGTCTTTGCAGGTTTCTTATGCCATTAGCATAAGGCAGTAGGGGTAAGTTACAATTGGTCTCGTAACATATTTCGTCTCTCAAACATGCTGTAGATATGTTCAGAGATCTACTTTATTCTAATCTACTGATCTAAAAATTAGATTCTAAAAAGTCTAATCTGCTCTATTCTGTTTCCCATTTAGGCATGGGAAACTCTCCCCAGAGTCTAATGAATTGCCATGGGCAAATCAGCTGACAGTTGTCAGGGTTTCCAAAACACCAACTAAGAAAAAGTAGTAATATGGAAGTAGGAATCATCTTTTTATAAGACATTAAGGCCTTTTGGTTTTCACTTTGTTTCAGAGACTATGTCAGATGGGAAGCTTTTCTGGCTTTCTTCACTGAGCCTTTCAGTTTTGAGAGATTTCTCATCTGGTTGGAAGAAATGGTGCAGCTGAGCACGCTGAGAATGAGTGGTGACTGTGATGAGGGCTCTGCCCGGAAGTGCCAGCTGCTGCCTGAGAGCTGTGCCTGGCAGTGAAGCCCTACTGCGCTCCAGAGGGCAAGGGCCAGCTATAGTCTGGAGCTTGAGAAATGTGCTCTGAGGTGCTCTCAGCTGTGGGACACATGCTTGAGCACAAGGTTTGACAGCTATGCAAAGAAGCCACCTGCTTTATCATTGCAGATTTGCTTTTCTGTTTCTTCAACAAATCTAGAGCATAAAATACTGACTTTCACCATAACATAACAGCAGGTTGGCTTTCTTTTGGGAGGAGACCCAAATTTAAACTAGGTGTAAGGATGTCTTGAGCTCCTTTCCAACCTGAATTATTCTATGATCCTATAATCCTAAATTTCCTGTTATGTTGAAGTCTTGAATATTTCCCCCTTTCTGCATTTCAATCACTAATTAATGTTTCAGAAACACCAACTCGTTGATCTTAATAATTTTCCCTTTAAAGTTGGTAAATACTATCCACACTACAGACTTTTATTTGCAGACAGCAAAGCCACGTCTAGCAGGTGACAGAACTTGTTTCCATTTCTGATTTTCCTTATCCCGTGCACTAAAGGTAGGCAGTTTGGGCGAGTCTGCCTCCTTCACAGTAGTCTTGCGTTCCTCTTCCAGAAGGTGAGCAAAGCGTGAGGGGAAACAAAACTTGTTTGTACGTCCATCATATGGCACAGCTTTTATTCCTTAGCACACAGGCTCTCATCTTAGAAACATGCATAATCTAACTCAAGAAATTAAGGGTATGCTTAAACGTTTGCATGATCAATTCACAGTAAGTCCTAGAACAAGGAAAAGGTCACACTTGGTTCGCATTTATCTCCAGCTCAGTGATTCAACAGTAATCCCCTCGAAATACCTGTCCTGAAGAGTTCAGAGCAGTAGTCTCCCATCTAAATGATGGTCAGGGAAGATTTGGCTTTGTGGGGAGTCCTCCCTGCAGTGACGCATTTTGGAGGACAGCATTTTCTTGCTGTCTAATTTGGGGAAACGAGATAAGGCTGGGTTTCTTTTTTTCAACCCCAAGCCTACACAGGGCCGAGCCCATCCTGGCGGGAAGCAGAGGGACAGCGGGCGACCCCTCACCTCCGACATCGGAACGGCTGAACTACCCGAGCAGCGCAGGCCCCAGCGGCCCGCCCAGGGGGACGTCCCCTCACGGCAGGCGACACCCACAATGGGGTAGGGGTTCCGGTGGCGGTTCTGCGCATGCGCCGGGCGCCCAGGGCTCCCCGCTCCGCTCTGGGCTCTTACCAACCGGGTGCGGTCGCTGGCGGCCTCCTTAGCAACGCGTCCCGGCCCCCTTTGTCACGCTCGGGGCTAAGGGGAGCGGGCCGCGGGATACCGGAGAGAGCGGCACCCGTGCGCCGTGTCGGCACCGTCGCGTTGGTTTGCGGACCCTCCCGCCGCCCTCTGCCCGGGGTCGCGGCCCCTCTGCCGTGCGCTCGGTGCAGCGCAGCGGTGCGTTCCCACCCCCCTTCGAGAAGGCGGAGCCGCTGTTGGGCACATCGCCGCCGCCCCTTGGGGCGCTGAGGGAGGAAACCCGCCAAGAGGAGCGGTACGGCCGCCGGGGCACCGCGCGCGGCTTTGGAGGAGGCCGCAGGGAACTGGGAAGCAAGGGGGGAACGTCCTCCTGCCAGAGAGGGGCCGGCTGGCCCAGGCTTGTTTGCTAAAGTGCTTTGTATTTAATATCATAGCTGAAAGTAAATGTTATCTTAATAAGGTTTAAATGAAAATAGGTAGCCGGGCGAAGAGAGGCCTCCTTAGTGTCCTCAAGTGAGGGAAAATCCCCAGGGCGAATGCAGCCATGCTGAAGTGTTTGTGAGGAGAGACGTTGGAACCCAGGCTTCTTTAATTCTAGTTTTTAAAAAAACACTTGAAGTGAAATGGCAAAATTATGTGAAGAATGTTGCATGTAGAAATAGCTGTGGCTGTGTTGGTATAAGGACACAGTTGAAGGAAGGAAGATTTGAAGCTGGAAGAGACATCTTTCATTCGACTGACAACTATGGCCTAATAAATGAAAAGGCAAACGTTAGAATATGAGAGAATTACCTTAAACCTGAATTATCTGAGAATGTAAAGATGCCATTCTAAAAGTAATAGTTACTTGCTATGATCATTTAATGATGTCTCTTTAAAACATTTTTCATGATTGTGGTAAAATACCTAACAAAATATAACTCTATGAAATGGTGCTGCTTAATATTGTTTATAGGTGAACTGTGGTTTTTATGACTGATCATAGCTTCATTTTTTGTTTCAAAGGTAGCAATTAAAAGCTAAAATGAAACTGGAGCTCTTTTGAGCTTGTAGACCTTATTACTAGTTATATTTTAAAATATTTATATAAAACCACTGAGGTAATACTTGGTTTGTTAAATGTTTCACAGAAAAATGATGCAAAATGTACATCTGGCTCCCGAGGCTGATGAAGATGATCTTTATTCTGGCTACAATGATTATAATCCCACGTTTGACACAGAGGTAAAAATATTCGCTGTTTCCCACCTTTCCCATATATAGGATTTTAACTTCTAAGTACAAGAAAAGATCGTCTGTACAGTAATGTGCAAGTGTACTACTGCTTTGAAGTGGAATTTTCTCTAATTAGCAAAAAATGTATAAAGTTTCATCAGGATCTTTCTGAATAGTTGAGTTTTTTTGATAGTTTTCTATTCCAACACATTATGTGTGCATTTCGTAGCAGATCTAATATGCTTTTATAGTTAGAATTTATGAAGTATAAAATCCTGGTTATTTGAAGACCATAATCACATTCAGGCCCATTCAACGTGGTGTTTCCCAGCAGCCAATTTTCTGACAAAAGGGACTACTTATCGGTCAGTTGGTCATTGATCTCTTACTGTGCCATAGCTGAAGGGACCTAACAGTAAAGTGAAGTCCTGTAGGTCTCTGTGCAGTTGGTAGAGCATCTGGGATGACTTAAGGTAATCCTGCAGACCACTGTGGTAACTGGTGACATAGTGGAATTGGAACAACACGGGGGTCATTTGGTCCAAACCCACCACCCTGCTCAGAGCAGGGCCAGTGTTGCAAGACTTGGCATCTGGTGTGAAATCCCAATGCCAAATTCATGGGAATTGCAGCGTGACCTCAAGAGACGTGAGATATCTTAAATGTATTAATGTTAAAAGTTAGAAATAGTGCTAGTAGTAAGCTTTTCGACAAAAATAAAATTTCATGTGATATTTAATCACTAAAGCTTTGCTTCCTCAGTGTGTTTTTATTTTTCAGAGAATAATGAGGTTTTACATTCCCTATTCTAAAATACCAAAAAAAGATAGACCAAATAATATAATTGTTATTTTTTGTCAGTAAAATCTGTTATTCACATATCTTCAAGTCAGGTGTTTTTTGAAGAAGAATAGGGTTTTTTACCTATGTGCTTTCAGTAGTTGTACGGTTCTGGAATTGTGGCTTAGGGTGTTGTAGTTTTAAAAGGGTTGATATTTTTATCTTTTCTAGGACTTAGAAAATGATATAGCTTTTCAACAGGCAGCAAGAACAAGCCATGGTAGAAGACCCCCTGTAAGTACCTTACAAATTATATTGCAGTATATAGTGTAGACTTTCTC
This sequence comes from Actenoides lindsayi, assembly GCA_025331215.1. NCBI lineage: Eukaryota > Metazoa > Chordata > Aves > Coraciiformes > Alcedinidae > Actenoides > Actenoides lindsayi. The sequence continues at coordinate 60,435 of WTSP01003264.1, forward strand.
TAGAGCTCTAGCTCTCATTTTGGCACTGGTACAAACATCTTAGGAATCTCGTATTTTTTTTTTTTCTACTACTAAGATGAAGATACAGACTTTAATTATTTATATGAAAAATTAGTAAAAAATTAACAAAGCACAAGCTCCATTAATTTCTGGAGTTAAGATAGAGCAGACAAGGAACTTCGTTTGGAAATCCATGTTCTTGTCTGATGAAATGAGAGAAAACTATGTTAAAGAGCAAATTTTTATATTCTGAAAGGACTTTGTTTAATATTCTACACATGGAATTGCTTGCTCTGACATAAAATTGTAGGGTTGAGATACACACTAGAGAGTGGAATTTAGAAAAATGTGTTATTGTTTTGATTTTTTGTATGTTCTTGTAATTTACATTGACTTTCTTACTTTCATTTAGCTATGGCTTAATCTTGTATCAGTTTTCAAAGTTAAATATAAAGCTGGCACCTATATGTCTAAAGAAGAGATGGAACTATCTGATTAATCTTACTTTGCCGGAATAATCTGGTTCTGCAATGAGAATCCTTTCTATAAGAATTGAAGCATTATTTCTATTGATTCCCTATAGAAACTATATAGAAAGACTGATAATGGACACAAGTGGTTGTTAATTGGTGGATTTGTTTTGTTTTGTTTGTGTGTTTGGGTCTTTTTTTCCACCCAGGTGACAGCCAAAATTCCCGGTACATCAGCTTCAAGACCTTTAGCTACTGGATTTGGGGTACTATTTTGTTCTGTTTTATTCTTAATGAAAATGAGATATTTACCAAAAATTAAATTTACCATTTCATACATAGCACAAAGTGAGGTTTTATTATTTTAAGTATTTTCTTGCCGTCAACTACATGTACTCGTTAATTTTAATTAATTCACAACTCTGCACTTGGTCAAGGCATGGTTACGCATTTATTTTTATTTCTCTCCCAAACTATACTGCAAATCAGGTTCCATGCTGCTTAAGGCAGTAGATTCCAAGATATTAACCTGATTTTCTTACAGGGAGAACTGCATGGGTTGTTATTTGGTCTTGGGAAAGTTTTTCTGAAAGTTTAGGTAAAATGAAGTCTTAAAGAAAATACAGGCTTTCAAATCACCTCTAGTTTAATCAGAAAAAGGTCATTAAATTCTTTTATATACTTAACCCATTGTAACTCTTAAGTAACACTTCTGATTTTCTATGGAAACAGAAGTTAGGCACTAGTGATACATCCACTGTCCCCTTATCCTAGTAAATTTTCAACCTGTTAAGACTGTCTCAGTAAGATTTGAAAAGACAGTGCTCTTAGATGCAAAGCTCCTGTAAGTTTTCAGCCAAATAAAGAAAGGAGATCACATTGCTTTAGAACTCTTATGCAAGTTAGGTGGGCAACAATTTCAAGAAGGCCTAAATTCTATTATAAATCATTGAAATACAACCTTTACTCTGAACCTTCTGTTACCTGCTCTGGATATATTCCTTTTGAGACTGCTATTTCTTACCCATTGTGTTTGTGGGTGTTTAGTGTAGTACCCCACTGCGACAGGAGAAGCTGTCTTGTTAAAGGAGTGCACAAAAAGTCACTTCCTAAGGATAATAAAGACTGAAATGTTTATCTGCATTAGCAGAGCTAGAAACCTCCAAAGCATTGTCCAGTCCACAGCACTGCCTGTTTCATTCCACACATTTGCTTCTGCTACACTACGATCCTTGTTAATGTAGATTCAGCCATAGCAGAAAAAAAAAAACCCAGACAGACATAATGTATGATGGAGGGTGGGTAATATAGTAAAACATAGGCCTCTGAGTGGGAATTAGAGGAACAAGTTTTCGTGGCCTGAAACCCTTTATTTTTGCCTGTTTGTATTGTATACTTGTAGCAACCTTTAGCACTTACTATTAAATATTTCACATTTATTTCTTTACATTTTTAACACGGCAAAGGACAATATGAGTCATGTCAGCTAATGGAAAAGATACCCGTTGACAGTTTCAAAGTATATCTGTATTTATTGTGAAGTAAATCTTCATGAAAGTATGACTTAAAATCTGCCCCTATATCACCATCTCTTAGCAGCTGTACTCAGAATCTTACTGAAGTATTTTGTGTAAATTACGTGTTCAATTAAAAAGTAGTAGTATTCAATAGTTGAATAATGGAAAGTGCTATAGCCTCAGAGAAATTTCTATGCAATTTTTTTTTTTTAAGAGATCTGACAGAAATATCCAAACACGTGAAAAACAATACTGTGCATTTGTGGTAACTGAAACATTCAACATCTTTTAAGTCTGCCAGACCTCAGAGGTATATTGCATATGAATAATATAAATGGGAATTTTGCTATGAACTTATGTGAGAGTTATATCAACTCTTAAATCTCAGTGTTGAGAAGACTCTGCATAGCCTTTACGGGCTTCTAACCCTTTGTGAATGCTAGTTTCAAACAATTTACTTGTTTTTGTAGTCAAAGGCAACTTTAACTTCATCTATGGGAAGGCCGATGACAGGAGCTATACAGGTAAAAGTTTCAATATTTACATTTTATATTTATTTGGAACAATGAAGTTTTCTGTTAAGTGTTTGGGTTTCATATGAGTACTTAAGAGTTAAATTAAATAATACAAATTATTTATCTGTTTTATTTTGTCCTTTCTTGAAAATAGTACTGTTAGAGAGCATGGAGGTTGTGATGAGTGTTTCATTTGAGCACAAGTTTGGAAGCCATAGCAGTGTAGTGCTTTTTAACACTGACATGCAATGAATTATTTTTCATTGAAATAGGAGAGAGGTAGGTTCTGGTTTTCATGTTTTTGTTATGTACTTATACTCTAAGTATATTGAGTTAATGTTAAATTTATCTATAGCCACTATATTCTTTTGTGTCAACCCGGGTGGGGAACAGGAATTATCAGGGAGCATCAAGAGTAGGGCTACTCCTTAAGGGAAGGCAAACCAGGAGTCTAGAGGAAAGTTGCAGGGGCTTCATCAGCCAGGATCCAGTCCCACAATACCTGAGCAAGGCAAGCAGGATCCACCCAGAAATGGTGACCATGTCCAGTTGAAAGTTCAAGATGTAAGGGTATTGCTATTTCATGGTGATGAGGATGGTCCGAGGTCAAGCCAGAATGTCAGTGCATAGGCCAGGTTTAGGACCAATGATTGCTGTCCCCAAGGCAAGGCAGGAGGTCAGTCCACAGGTTGAAATCTGGATCAAGGGACTTTGTGGCCAAGCATAGCTGTGGCTGATGTAGAAATCGGTAGTCCTCCAAGCTCAGGCAGGGGCTGAGGGATGACGTCTGAGCTTAAATAAAGCTCCTGGAGCCCTGGGTACAGTGTGTGTTTGGAGGCCTCAGGTGCGTTTGGCCAGGGCCAGTAAGGTTTATTAGTCCACTCAATGTCCTGACAGGAAAGTTAATAAGCTGGCATGGGGTCAGAGAGTTTTGTATTGGAAGGCATTGTCTGGTAATAAGTTAGAAAAACCAAAAACCAAAACGTAGTTTGTGCCTTTCAGATAAAGTAAAAAATATTCTGATCCATAAACTCATAGGATTCTCTTTATTGTCAATAAAGATTAAAAAAAGCAACTGAGTTCTGAAACACTCCCCACTTCCTTGAGGAGATTATTCCGATGGCTGATTGTTCTCATTGTGAAACATTTTCCTCTTGTGTCCATTCAGAGTCTCCCCAGGAGTAACTTGTCCCCATTATCCCTCATCTTTTCCATGTGAATCCTTGTAAAAAGAGAGTCTCCATCTTCTTTGTAGCCACCCTTTAAATACTGAAACATGGTGATTAGGTCTCCCCTAAGCCTTCTTTTCACAAGGCTGAACAGACCCAAGTTTTATGATGTATAATATTTGAGAAATAAAAACACTTTTTAAAATACACAGTTCACTGAAGTGGTAACAACTGATTTTTTTGTTTTGTATTATGTAACTGGTGTCCACACTATTTTTTTTTTAGGAAGATTATTTTAATATGTCTTTTTTTATCTAAGGATGGGGTTGCTCGACCAATGACAGCAGTGCATGCTGCAGGATACACCAAGGCATCGATGAGAGGTATGGTTTGTAGAAATTACCGGTTGCCAGTGAGAGATATTATTTTACAATTGCCAGTACCCTGTTAAATTTTTCAGGTTCTTCATTTGATCCACTTGGCCAAGCAAGAGGTCCCGCTTCACCTCTGGAAATGAAAAATTCAGACAGGTTTGTTCAGTTTTACAGTAAATTATTTCTAAGCTTTTACAGCAACAAAAACCAACCATGGGTAGAGTCTGAAAACATCCAGGCAGATGAAACCTCGAGAGTTACAAAACTGTTAATGTTGTGGAACAATGCCACAAACATTTATGCATGTGGTTAGCTGACTCACCAGAGCAGTTGAGCTAACTTTCAGAAATGTCTAATTTCAGTGATTTCTGGTTCTGACTGTAGCTCAGCAACCTGTAGTTGCCACACAATGCAGTGATAATTATATAGAATTGTGGAGGATTATGGAAGAATGTCTGATAGGCAAGGGACACCATGACTCATGCAGCTCTCTGGGAAGAAGTTGGGGTAATTTGGCCTGCTGCTTTTCCCTGTTCACTCTGACCTTAGCACATGCGGTAAAACTGAGGTTGTGAAAGTTTTGCAGGCTCGTAGGAAGTTCTGGAGCTCACTGAGAACAAGTCATTGAGATTTTCCATGTAGCAGCAGTATTGCTTAAATATAGTTATATAGGAATAGGGAATCCTACTGAAATACTTGGGTTTTTAAACTGAGGGAAAAAAAACCTGTATTAATCACAACTGTTTATTAAATTATTTTTTTTTGCAAGCTACACTTTAAAGTTATCTGTGAAAAGAAATGTTCAATTAATTGCTCTTAATACAGTATTTAATTTCACTAGGTGTTTGACTTGAAAGTTTTATCAGCCCATCTGTTTGTTCCATCATTACTTCTGAACAAATTTGGTCCATGAAGTTTGCATGTCTCTCTTGTTCTTATAAAAGGATTTATGCTTTCTTATGTCTCGGTTCACAAATTGAAAGTGTGAATGTGGTATCTTTGGAGGATCTTCTCTGGGCAGAGTTTCATGTTATATTTTCTTCGATGGGAAAACCAGTTAGTTGTGATATGATGAATCACTGTGTTGGTTTATTGACTTTCTGTGTAAAGGCTTAGTGTTTGCAGTTACTAGAGTTAATCCTTTTATTGTTACTTTTATTTTAGTTCAGAAGAGAAGATTAGGCAGTTGGAAAAAAAAGTGAATGAACTAGTTGAAGAAAGCTGCATTGCCAACAGCTGTGGGGATTTAAAATTGGTAATTTTTCTGGGTTTCACTTTGCTTTTGGTGTTGTGTGAAGAACAATTTGTATAGATGGATGTTTCAAACTGACTTGGGTTCAAACATTTCTAATTATTAAAATCATCTTAATTCTAACTTTGCTCTGACTCTTCTAATCCAGTGGTATCCTGTATTGAGGGAAGTAAAAAACCACAGGAGCTGTATTTCTTGTGTATGTATTTCAGTGTTACAAAAACTCCCTTTCCCCATATCTCCTTTGGCCCTTTCAAATGGGTCAGATCAATCAATCATACTGACACAGATTTGCCCAGTCTAACCTATGAACTCTGTGGGAGTGGGTGACCCCTCTTCAATATCAGGCTTGTCATTGGCATCTTTGCAGCATTTGATCCCCAGATGTGTAAGGGTCTTGTCTGAGGGATATTCTGTTGCCTTGATAATGATTGAGCTTTTTGGATAACCTAATTTTCATCCAGGACTGGTGCTCAGCATCAGGATCAGTCTCGCTTAAGCCACCTCCATAGCGACTTTCCACGTCAGGGACTGTTTGGTGCTGTAGCATATGTTACATGCTATATTGCTGTTGTTACACCAAAAGGGCTTCTCGTCAAGGTGAATCTTCTTTCAGTCCATTGGACAAGAGGATCTTCCAAGCTAAGCAAACCCTAAAGTGCAAACACCGGTATCCTTCATAGGACAGGGGCAATAACACATATTAGCCTTGCGTTCCAGTGCATCAAATTAGCTTCTAGCCCTTCTCAGGACCAGGCTTATGTTTTATTTCATAAGCTTTGGGCTGGCCAGCTCCAGCTCTTGAACTACTGGAGGCACAGCAGGCTCAACTCAACTTTTTTTAGTCTAGGAGTGTATTCTGAGGAGGTATAGTTAAAGTACAAGTGTGGGTAGAGCTGCTTTCCTGATTCGCTTAATACTGCCCAGTACAGATCCAAGGCTAGATGGCCTTTGATTTGATCAAATTCTCGTGTTTTGGAGACTAAGAATGCATGTGAAATACCACTTGTGGATAGATAATAAAAGGGAAGCAATTTACCAGCATGCAGAATTAGTCAAGATGTATGTACAGCATACATTTGTGTAACATGCAGGTTTACTTCCTACCTTCACTTCCTTCTTTCCAACACCTTCCTGCACTGGGAAACATGCCAAGCCAAAATGCTTCCTCTTTTTTCATTTTTTTTTTTTTTAAACACTTCTGTGCACTTTCCATGATTAATACAATTAGGATAATCTTCTAGGGTCATCGTAATCTAGTGATTATGGCATATTTATGTGTGACTATACTTCTCTAAAATAATGCAGCTAAGCAGACTTAACTGTTTGTCTGCTTATTGCTAATTAACACCTTTCTGTGGGTTATATTGCTACTTCTCAGGCACTGGGTACAGTCTGTCCACCTAAAGAAAAAAGTTTTGAACATCTTTTTGTTGTATTTGGTTCGTAAGATTCAAGGCATTCCTAAATTCTAGCATTTTATTTAAGGCACTGGAAAAAGCAAAAGAGGCTGGAAGAAAGGAAAGAGTATTGGTGAGACAACGGGAACAAATTGCTACCCCAGAAAACATCAATTTAGACCTCACTTACTCAGTAAGTGCTTAGAAATCTTCAATAAGGGAGAAGCGTTGATAAAATACATCCTAAAGAACCATTTCAGTGTTTGCTGCATGTGTGTGTGTGTGTTGTGATGCCCCTAGCAGTGTGCCAGATCAGATGTGGTCTACATTTCAGGGTGGGGGAAGTTTATGAAGTGAATAATTTTTTGAAGTTAAAAACTTATCATTGGATTGTAAAGATCCATTTGTATCATCGAGTCTATTCAAAAAGTCTATTCAAAAAGTCTATTGCAATCTCAAGTACCAGGGAAACCCTGTAGGTAGCATTAAGAAAGATGCTCATGAACATCTGTTCCAGCTATCTACTCACACACCAAACATGCATATCAAAATATAACAGATGAAACCCTGTACTTCAAAAATTAGTAGTTTAGAAAATGTAAGATGCTAAGGGAAGAAAAGAGGAGAGATCAGACATTGCCTTTAACTTGAGCTGTAAAGTGCCAGAGAACGTATTACATGAAATAGGTTATATTAATATTTCTAAACCCTGAATCTTAAAGAAGATTCTTCGATTTACATTCTGATTTTCATATTGATAGTAGGCATTTTAAAGAAAACCAAACAACAAAACAGCATGTATAGAAATATTATTGGGGAATTTAAAATTGTACTCCAGGTAGTGCTGTAGAGAAAAATATTAACAATGAATACATTGAATTAGGCAGACCTCCTATTTTATTTTATGGTGAAGGTCAGACTAAAGAGGAAAAAATGCAGAGACATTTTACCTGACATCAACAGAACTTCTGTTTTGAAACAGCAGTTGGGGAAAAAATCTCTCTGTAAACTGACTGACCACAGTAGTAGGACCATTTTGCACATGTTTGGAATCATAAATTACACACAGCTTCTGAGAATTACCTTGTATGAATGTTTGGTTTTGGTTTGTTTTTTTCTTTTAATAACATTGTGTTTACTTGGATCTAAGGCCCTCTTAGCATGACTTCTACTGGTAGTTAAAATTTAAGTGCGAAAATCGAAGTGTTACCTAGAATAAATAGATTTGAAGCTTCTTTTTTCTGTGTCAGTGTAGAAGAACAAAAGAGCATTAAAGATGGGAAGCTTAAAACTGGAAAAAGCAGTAATTCCAAGTTAAAATTAATTTGAAATTATCTATTATGAATTCAAGTTTATTACTGCTGAGAGAACAATATCTTTTCTTGTACCTATAATTCCTTTTTTTTCTGTAGGTTCTTTTCAATCTGGCCAGTCAATATGATGCTAATGAAATGTATGCTGAAGCACTGAATACTTACCAAGTTATAGTGAAGAATAAGATGTTCAACAATGGAGGTAGGTTACTTTCCCAAGTAGATTGAAACTAGTAGTCAGGCATTCAAAATGAGGACTTCATCTGTGAGGTGTTGACTGAGATCTCAGCCCGTGTGTCTGCCAGAGTGAATGCCAAGGTACTCATGATCTCTGACATGGTATACCTTAATGTGATTTGGCTCTTCAACTCTTTTCTTTCATAGGCTAAGCTAAATATAAAGCCAAATACATAATTTTCTCATGCCTCACAGTCTATGTTATCTGCTCTAAAACTGTTTTTTTCTTTTGATTCAATTTTCCTCTTCTGAAAGCTGCATTCAGTATTTTGCATATCTTTGAGACTCCTACAGTGTACTTTTCTCAGAGGTGCTTATTTGCAACTGTCAACCTGGAGAGCACTACAAATAATCTCTCCCTCACCCCTTAATTCACAAAAAATAAATAAAATCAGAATACATTTTACCTGGTAGTTCTTTTCTAGGTTTCATTACTACTTCATCTCCTTCTGGGTGAAAATTCACCAAATGCTGTTCTGCACAGTAATTCTTTAAAGGGACACTGATGCTCTATAATGAAGAGAAATTTATTAAGATTTTCTACTCTGTCACTTTAAAGCAATTTTAAAATGCTGTAATTATGCTTTAAAAGGTTGTAACTCATTGACTTGTTTTGATAGGTAGACTAAAGGTGAATATGGGCAATATATATTTAAAACAACGGAACTATTCAAAAGCTATCAAATTCTACCGTATGGCTCTAGACCAGATTCCTAGTGTCCACAAAGAGATGAGGTGAGTTTCTACTAGTAGGCGCGGTTCTGAAATACATCTTTTGGGTACAGTGTGATTTCGTACTTAAAAATATAACCTAATCCTGATTTCTTTACTTAGGATTAAAATAATGCAAAATATTGGCGTTGCGTTTATTAAGACTGGCCAATATGTTGATGCCAGTTCTTCATTTGAACATATAATGAGCATGTCCCCAAACCTGAAGGCAGGCTTCAACTTGATCCTGTGTTATTTTGCTATTGGAAACAGTGAGCAAATGAAAAAAGCCTTCCAAAAACTGATTCAGGTTCCCTTGGAAGTGGATTATGATGACAAATACATTTCACCAAATGTAAGTTTGAACGAAATAGACTATTTATGTTTGAATAAAATAAACTGTATCTTTATGTCACAGAACAGGAGAAGTGGGGACACTGAATGCTTGGACTGTATTGAATATGTAAATCAGTATGTATTTTATGTATCTGAAATAACTTTTTTTTTTTTTTACCAGCATGAACTTAGGGTGGCAGTAATGCTCCAAAATGTAAAACAATGCTGAGAACATTTAAATCCTTTTTTCCACATCAGATATGGTGTACATAAAATCCACACCACATGATTGTCTTTATAAACATTTTGTTGAAATTCACCTGAACTGACTTGCAGAGCTTGCTTACTGCTTTGTCTTCTTTAAAATTTATGTATTTATATTTATTTTAACGAAATAACAGGAGCAAAGCAATGAGTGAGTTAATGCAAGTTACCTCAGATGTGTGCTAATAAAACTTGTAATGCTGTAGTATTAAGAAAGAAGTAAGAAAATTTTACTGAAGTTTACAGATACTTATTGTAGTTTATTAGACTTTATTGGAAACTGGACTTCCTTTGTACTGTAAAACCAGCAGTTCCTGATGTTAAAAGATGGGGAAAAAGTAATTAATAGGATTAAAGTCCCCCTCAGAAAGGTCCTCTATAGAAAGATCAAGGCAAGCCATTTATATACTTCTAGCAATACTTTTTTCAGTGATGCAAATCTTCCATTTTCAGAACTGAAGATCAAAGTTAAAAGTTGTCTTTAAACTATTTGCATCTCAAGAGTTACTGTTGCTTCTTATTGTCCCAGCATAAGCAAAGAAAATTTAATAGTTCTTTTAGAACTAATAGAGATGTGTGATTAAAGCACAAGATGATGGTGTGAGTTACTGTAATGAGAAGGTTGCAAAAGTCCTCATGTGCTGAATACCATCGCAGTTCAACAAATGCTTAAGCGTGCTCTTGTTTTAAAGCATGTGAGTATTCTCACTGTGATTTGCAGCCTTCACAGTCTGACTCACATGATATTAACTCTACCTATTCACAACCCTAATGTGAGCTATGACCACGTACATGAGCAGAAAACCAGGATTAAAGTAGTTGTAATGTCAAATTTCAGTTTTTATGGTTAGAAAACTAAACTGAAACTAGCATTTTGAAATGTGAAAAGTAAATAACTGACATTAAAGAGTATGTAATTTGCATCAGTTTCTGCTTATAGTTGTGTTGTCTGTAAAATAATGAAAATGGATGTGTACTGGCTTAATTTGCAGTTGTTTTGTCCCCCTGCAGGATGTTCCACATACAAATCTATTGATCGAAGCCATTAAAAATGACAGCTTAAGACAAATAGAACGCGAGAGGTAATAGTGGAGTCTCTTCTGTCTTGACTGTGGTGCCACGGATTGTAGGTCCTGAAAGTATTATCAGTCTTCTTATGTGTCCACAGCTCTTGTATAAAAGTGTCCTCATAATTCTTAGGAAAGAACATGTTTGGAAGAACTGGTTGGATCACTCAGTTTAATGTAATGCACTGAAGTAAAATACCTGCCCCAAATGGTATAGGTTACACTGCTTAAAACTTGCAGCCTTACATTTTTTGTTGTTTTGTTTTTTTTTTTTAAATGCAACTAAAGTGTGCAGTGAAAGGAAAACAGGAAAGAAAAAAAAAAAGAGCTTGATCAAGATACTGGGAAGTAGCAGGGGACTGGTTAGATTGAATTCTAAGATTGTCCTGAGTGCAGGAAAAAGCAAGAACATTTGCTTACTTTTTCTGTGCATGTTTTTGAAATGGTGACGTATTTGTGTGTTGGGTCTTGTGCCTGGGTTGGTTGCTTTGTTTGTTTGTTTGTTTGATCTTAGGAAATCCATGGCAGAGGAATGCATCATGACTGCTGCTAAACTCATTGCACCAGTAATTGAGACTTCTTTTGCAGTGGGATATGACTGGTAAGAGTCAAGTGGGACTTCTTTTTGTCTAAACTATATGCCAATCTGTCATGCTGATTGTGAAACCAAATTCACAAACATGAACAGCCTGGGAAATGTAGTCTGCTGTACACCTCATACATAGCATCCAGGCTATTTTCAGTTTGCCTCCGTAATGCTGTGGAGAAGAACTCAACACAGCATTACAGTATATTCTGTGTTAAAAATGAATTTAATTTATCATTGAAACTCAGCTATTAATTACACATTTTTAACTGTTCTGTATTAGGACAAAAAGAGCTTCCTGAAGTTAAATTGAATTTGGAAATTCAATTTGAAAATTGAACTTTGAAAAGCCTTAATAGACAAATGCAATACAGAAGATAGTGATTGATACTCTTTACTATATGTTTGAATATAGAATAACAAGGACTTGGCGTGCCTAAGAAGTTTTCATTACTTCATAGAATTGTCATATAGTGGAATATAAATATTGTTAGATTTATTTGCATTTCATTTATAGACTTAATGTTTATAAATGTGACCTTAATCTGCTGTTTCTTAAACATTTACACAAGTGTTTACAGTGGTAAGCTGCTGATAGAGTTTGCTACTTTGGCTTTGTATCCACTTTATATTTCAATTTGCAGTTTATCTTTTCTTTCTGTGGTATTTTCTGCAGCAGAATACTCTTCTCTTTAAAGCAAAATAAAATAGACACACTTCCTATAAGGACAGAATAAAAATGACAAGTGTAACTTTTCAGGATGTATTTTTAGCTAGTTTTTAGTTGTCTATTGTAAGGACTTGCTTTGATATTTTTAATAACATTATTGGAAAATAACATGTACACAAATGAGTGTCGTGTATCTGCAACCACAGCATTACTAACAGATATGTTCAACCTTTAGGGAAGAGAAGGAAGTTTGATGGGAAAAGAAAACTTTCCTTTACCTGTTTTCTTTGGCCAGTTGGGATTATTTTCAAATTTTGCAGGTCTATACTTGTAGTTTACTAATAAAGCCGTTAATATAAACATCAAATAATCTCTCACACAGACATGTTTGGTCTGCTAGAGTCCACAAGGTGGTGTCTGATGGTTTAATAATCATTATAATCTTAACAATTTCCCTACTTTTGCCCTTCTGACTTGTCAGAACTTAAACACTTGTGATAATTGGCTTGCCACTTTATAACTTGTTAGCACGAGTAAGATTTGTTTGCTCTGTATCTTGTAGCTTTATTCAAGAAAACTGGATAAGGTTGTCGGATACTCAGTTTCATTAGCGCTAGCCACAAGATACTTCTCATGAAGTGAAACACTCTAATTGGTTCTGCCTAATTAAACACCTTCTGGTGAGATGTGTGGGATTGCTTTGTGTATATCGGGACGGATTCACTCTCCGTTCTTCTAGGCTGATGTGTTCAAGCCCAGTGAAGAAGTTTAACAAGCAGTTTGAGAGTTTTCCAAGTACTACACTTTATTATGAGTCCTCTGAGTAATTAAATGTGCTTTTAATCAGATTAATTTCATTTACAGAAATAAAGCCGGGACAAATAGTCTTTGGTTTTCATAACTTCCTACTTAAAATGTGACACAATCTTGGGACTATTCAGTCATATTTCATAAGGAACAGTTGGAGAGTTAGGTCTCCTTGCAATTTATGGTTAAAAGATTTTTACAGTAACAGTTGAAAACTGTTTTTTGACTTTTACTACAGATGTCTTTGCAGAAATTGCTACTTTTTTTGATGTAACTTGTCCTCCAGCGTCAGAAGGCATTTGTATACTTTGTGTAGAGTGTGTCCATGTGCCAACCCAGCAGACAGTTTGTCATCTAAAGTTTAACAAATCAGCCATTAGAAGAAAAGAAAAATGTTTTCCACCACTTAAAAAAAATAAATTTAAGGATTTAAAGAAGCAGCCCCCAAAGTTGTTCATTTAGTGTGCTTAACTCCAGACAGTTTGAGAGAACAGTATATGCATATAATAAATAAAGGTTTTGCTTCAAATGATAAGGTAGTTTTAAAGTACACCACGTCAAACCCTGGAAGATGGTGTCTGTGAGTGAACATCTGAGCTGTCTGCTGCATTCTATTCTGCCCTTGTTTTACAGAGGACTCTAAGCCAAAAGTAACTGGAGGATGACCAGGAAGAGATTTATTATTACGACTTTATTATTATTCTGTAGCTCAGGGACACAATCTGCAGTTTCTGGCTTTGTTCACTAAACTGTTTTATGGATTTGGTAGTTTATGCAACAGGAGGTCAGGTTTGATAGAACCTATCCAAAGAAAATGGTTTGAAAAATTATCTTAGTCCCCATCCTGACACCAACTATCACTCAGTGATGGAAAATAACATCATATTTAGGAAAATGACTAAAAAAGAAATGAGAGCAGAGATAGTGTTATTAAAGTAGGCTGTGAGACTAAAATGTTTTTTTTTTTTCAAATATTTTTAATCAAAGTGCTCTTTGCCTCTGTAAATAAAGAACAGTTAAGAACAACTCATTTTTGAAAGCAAATTGGTGGCAGAAGTATTTAAGTTAATGCAGAGATGCATTTTGTTTATCTTTGTCTTGCTTTCTGTTGCAGGTGTGTCGAAGTAGTAAAAGCTTCTCAATATGTAGAGCTAGCCAATGACCTGGAAATAAATAAAGCCACTACTTACTTGAGGCAGCAGGATTTTAACCAGGTATAGTAACTTTTCACATTATTACGTTTTAATACTGTATTGGCACGGATATCTTTCTTAGCCATTTTTTTCAGCACGGGATAGAATGATTTATTCAAACATAATAATTATATTGATGCTGCTTAGTAAAATAACTTTACTGCCAAGAGATAAGTTCTATCTAAATGAACTTCTTCCACAGAAGGTACAGTGAATGTAGTTCATTTCAGAATTAAGATACCTAAATTTAGTTATCTTTACTGAGTGTCCAAGCTGTTGTTAACAGTTAATGGAACTGTAGTCAATACAGTCAACAGAGCCTAGAAAATGTGTTGCTAATCAACATGGGGCTGTTTTCGTTAGTATGAGCTGAATGCTTCTCTCAGTTAGGTTGACTATATTTGAAAAATATATGCAGATGCACTTCATATGTGTCTATTGTTTATGTTATGATGTTCCCATTGTTCCCTGTGTACTACAGCATTCCCTAAAACAATCTTATCTTGAACTTTAGTCAGTCCTCTTATCTTTCCATTGAAATACAAACTGGAATTAAATTAAGCATCTCCTCAGGAGCTTGGGCAGTGCTGCATCTTTTATGAAAGAGTGTCCCTGTGAAGGCACAGAGGGCTAAGGTGGATCACTGTAACTGAAACTCTATTGCAGCAGTTTTAAGCTACAGTGTTTATTAGCAAATGAGGAATGTTGTAGAAAATATAGTGTTGGTACATCCAAGTAAAAGTATAGCTCATTGCTCAAAGTTCATTAACTGGCAAAAGTTCAGAAGATAGATCTACCAAAATCTTTCTGATTTTGCAGTTTTTATCATGCATATTACTACATTTTTTCCTTTTCATTATTTTGTTATTAAATATACATGAGGTAACTTTTGGCTATGTTGCAATTATTTATGTATATTTATGTAGTTAAGATCTCTTTCTGCAACTGGTGGTCCAGTCACTAGTTAGACAAATTTCTGCCAGTGAATTTTATGCTGAACTGCCTTCATGTTAAAAATCATCATCCGCCTTTTGCTAATAATTACAGCAGGCTGTTAACTGTAGCTTTCCTTTTCTATGCATATAAATTGCCAGTATAGGTGTATAAATTAATACCACAACTTATCACATTATTGGTATGGTATTATCTAAGTGAATGTGCAGCTTTCTTACACTGTTTAATTTTAAGACAAATGCAAATTTTTTTTCTCTTAATCAAATTCTTATAGGTTTGGGGACAATTTATAATACCAGATTTTTGTCAAAAATGACATGTGATCTTTTCTTTGCCTGTGAAAAAAAGGCCTGGTTTGAAATGTGAGAAGTTGGAAAACAGCTTCACCCAAACAAAAAGAATCTCAGAAAGGATAATGGTTTCCTTCTAATATGCACTGTTCAGTACATTCAATGATAGGAATGCTGAATAAGTAAGAAGGAATACAGCAACCCTCAGGTTTGCACAAGTGGCAAGAAGCATGAGAGATCATATACAGCAAAATTAGAGCTGATGCTGAATAACTCTGTCATGTTTTAAAGTCCTTCACCTTCCCATGGCTTGGAGGGATGCACACAGGGCCACATGCTTAACTTTAGCCTATTTTTACTCCTCAAATTTAAGCTTTTGGGGTCTCCTGAGCAACTCTTGCTCCTCCAGTCTGTCCTGTCCTCTTCTTCCCTGTTGTTACAGCAAGAGAGTCATCCTTTATTATACTGTATGTCTGACTGGTAGCTTTTCTGAAGTCAGAAAGCCGTTTGAGACTTTGGAGAATTTGGGGCAAATCTAGTACCTTTATTGTTGCTAGCTTTTGAAGAGTGTGTTCCAGGTAGGTAAACAGTCATATGATCTCAAGAATTTGCTGTTTTGATGTTTTTGGTTTTGTTTTTTTTTAGTTTCCAGTTAGTATCTAGTACATGTTTAAAAAAAAATTATAAATTCTCAGAAGTAAAATAAGATGCAGAAATTGTTGGTGATGTTTCTGTGGAGTACTCCAATGGAGGGAGAGGGAAGTGTGCTGGAAGTTAGGAGTAAGTGGAGAAGATACTCTTTTTATTTTAATTATGTGGTAGAAGGCCTTTAACCTGCACTAGAACGACTTAGTCATAGAGTGAGACTGCACAACAGTGATTGCAGAGAGTCGAGCTTTTTTTTGGTCTAATAAAACTGCAGCTGCCACTTATATGAACAACAGACAGAATGAATATACTTACTAACTTCAGCACCTGCTCAACACACCTTTGGCTGAAGAACAAGAATGGAAACTTTTTGAAATACTCAGTTTCAAGGCTAAAATATTTGCTATGATTGGAAAAAAAAGAAAATAGATTTCTGCTAGAACTATATTAGGCTTAACTATGCGCTCATCATAATGAGTATGTTATTTTAAAACAGTCCTAGCAACAACAAAAAGCTCAGGTGGAAATTACCATAATATGTGTAGACTGTATTTTATTAGTAAGGGGTTTTGTGTATTAGGTATTTTGAATATTTTCTTAATTTCAAATAAAAACCTTGAAAATTAATTTAAAATCAAAATTCTGCAGGTTAGCCATGCAACTCCTTAACATCTCTGCCAGACCCTGCTTGGGTCAGGCAAGCTGCTTTGAAGTTTAACTTCTGTAAGCAAATAATTTAGGTACATTGGAAACATGCCTCAAAGAATAATTCATACAATCTGTGTTTTCATTATTGAATCTAAGCATTCATTACTGTTGGGATTAAAAAGTTAGAAGTTATTTAGAAATACATAAGTTTAGTTGCTGCTGCAGTGAGAGCGTTTCTTCGTTACAAGGACAAAGGAGTATTGCTATGGATTGTCATCCTAGGGCTCATAAGTGCTGAAATGGTTCAAGAGACCTGCAGCGTAATTCACCAGTAGTGAATAGACTTCAGAGTCATAGGAACTTTTTATTATACATGAAAAATACACTTCTGCTCTAATTCTGATGGTCAAAGGTGCCACTTAGCAGTAAAAGCAAAGGTAAGCAAATCAGCTACAATAGGAAATGGCTTTTCAGAAAGTGACTTTGAAGTATAGAGCTCTAAGTTCACTAAAAATTAATTCCATGAAAAAGCAAGCCTTTGTTTAAGAGTAGAGTACCTCAGATATAGTAGTGTTATATTTGTAAATGTTTGGGACCATTCCCTTTTTGGAAAAAGTCATGAATATGTATATAAAAGTTTCAGATTATCATAGTCAAAACCTTATGTTTCAGAGACCATAAAATCTAGAGCCTAACTTTTGAAATGCTTGATTGAAATTGGTGTATTTCTTTAGAGAATTTTCTATTCTTGGGGGAATATTACAACCTTTAGTAATTCATAGTTCTTGGGTGGGATGGAATTGACTAAACCAATGAACCACATCTGTCTGTATATACTTTGTCATTTTACACATCATTAGTACGGTCGTGTTTTTTTGTGTAAAGTAACTGTAAAAACTTGTTTCCTTCATATTTATTTTGTCATTCCACGTACAGTATCATGAACATACTTTGATATGTAAACAACAGCTTATAGGTTTCATGTAAAGGAAGAAGGAAACTTTTGAATTCCTAATGTTGATAGCTGAATTGAGGTTGGCATATCTGTATTGTAATAGGTGACAGAACTGGGCTGACTGTGATGTTCTAACAGCTTGTGTATTAATATAAATATTTAGTGTAAAGAAGCCAGATTAATTATTTAGTCTGAAATGACAAATGTTATCACATAGTAAAAAAACCCAACCAGCTTGCCTTTTGTTTCAAAGCCACTATGATAGTTTATTAAATATAAATCTGTTTACTTTTTGTCCCTAAACTTATTTATTTTGAAGTTTAAGAAATACAGTTTTCATGGAAAAGTTTGTTTTAGTTTTTGGGGTTTGTTTTTTGTGGTTCTGTGGTTTTGGTTTTTGTTTTGTTTTTGAGTTTTGGGGTGTGTTGGTTGGTTGGTTGGTTTTTTTAAAATCTTCTGATCTTGGTCTTCATTCCTGTTTGAGTACTTCCTAAACTTAGGCAGGTGTTGTCTTCTCATTACACAGACCATCTACAAGTTGAAATCCAATCCCAAACTGTCTTGCACTTTTTGTTTGTTTTGTTGGGTTTTTCTTTTTATAGCATGTAACTTTTTTGCTTTTTAATGAGTTTTACTGTTACTCCTTTTGTGTTCTTTTAATGAACTGGAAAAATAGGTATAAGAATTTAAATTAGTTGACTAGATTGAAAGCAAATACTATAAACTTGTGGTTTATATATATATAGAATTGTCACATCTGTGTACTACAATGTAGCCATACATAATCTAAATTTTGGAGAAGTAATAACCAATACTGTTGAAATTTTGTGACTAAGATTAATATTATATATAATATAGGTATACTTCTGCATGTACATGCTTACAAGTGTGCTCTAGTAATTACCATGTATGTGACTATACGAGTTGATAACTTTAGCTGTTTGTTACTGTGAAGTTTATCAATGCTTTCTGAAAGAATTTTGGTGTAAGTTTGCTTCAGTGGAATGTAAGTTGTTTCCAAATTACTTCTAGGCACTGGAGACTTTAAAAATATTTGAAAAAAGGGACAGCAGAGTAAAGAGTGCAGCTGCAACAAACCTTTCCTTCCTGTATTATTTGGTAAGTGTTTGGTTCAACAAAAGCAGTTAAGAACTGCAGTTTATCTAGCAACTTCTGTATCTTTGTAGCAGTTTTTTGTGTCTGTCTAAATAATCTCTGTAGAGTAGAAGAAACTGCACGTTAGAGGAGTTATTCTGGAACACTAGTTCTTGGCTGCAGTTGAAGTTGGAGCATGTCCTTTGTATCCTGTTGCTGAGAGGAAGAGTGAGATTGAGCCAGCCCCAGGCCACACAAGTATGGCCTGTGGTGTGATTTGTGCAGGAGCTCAGCAGCTGCATTTAAAACTCAGGTCCTGAGGATCCTGGCTGAACTTCAGGAACATGTGAATTATGTAGCTTAGCCAGGTGTGTTTGTGTATGACGTTTAGTGTAGAGTACAGAGATTTCTTTTTGTTTTTTAAAGAAATACTACTTCGTTGCAACAACAAAAACTTCCAGAAGGAATGGGTCAGAGTGACAAAACACATCTCAAGTGCTAAGTTTTCTGAAATGTGAAAGAGATGATCTGCCTTATGCAAAAACATAAGGAATATTTTAGGACTGAAGAATGTATTCTTTTTCTTCATCCTCAATCTTTTGAAATTCCACTATGTTAACTGTAAGAAGCCACAGCTGCAAGAAAATTGATGAACAGCAAGTGACTAATACAATGTTTGTTTTGTTCATGTAGGAGAATGAATTGGCACAAGCAACTAACTATGCAGATTTAGCTGTAAATTCTGATAGGTACAATCCAGCAGCTCTAACTAACAAAGGAAATACTGTTTTTGCAAATGGAGACTATGAAAAAGCAGCTGAGTTTTATAAGGAAGCTCTCAGGAATGATTCCTCATGCACTGAAGCACTTTATAATCTTGGTAAGCAAGAGGTGCTTTTGTGATTTAGCTGTTGTCTAAAGGTAACATTTGTGTTTTTGAGAGTCTGACTTTTGAAGTTTTCTTGTATAGAAATACATTCTAATTAATATCAATTGATCCAGTAATTTATGTTATAGCAATGTATTAATTTGTATTTCCTCTCTGTTCTGCAAAAGAATACCGGTGTTAACAATGTCAACTAGTAATTGAAAATGAAGTCATTTGAAAGATAAAAATTTCTACTATCTACTAAAAATTTTAGCATTATTAAACCATCAGAGTCATTCCCCTCTAGAAGCTCTCCCTTTCCCTCATTCACCCTGTTCAAAAAGTGAGACTACATTAGGTTTGTGGTCTTTGATTAGGTTTGTGTTCCTTGTGTTTATCAGTTTGGTACGTCTTACTTGCTGATAAGAATTATAAAGCATGGCTCTGAGTCCATCAATATCAAGGCAGTTATACTGCCTCTGAGTACTGTGTTCCTATGTAATCTTTCTTGTTTATTCTGTCACTTAATATGCTAAGTCACCTTTTTGTCATTGCACTAATACTGTAACCTTTATTTTGTAGGCCTAACATACAAGAAGTTAAACAGAATAGATGAAGCTTTGGATTGTTTTCTGAAACTCCATGCAATCCTTCGAAATAGTGCCCAAGTCCTTCACCAGATAGTGAACTTGTATCTTTTTCTGAATTATGATAAGGGATGCTGGTTTTAGTAACCTTATTTAGGCTGAAATAGGTGTTTCAATCATGATACAATGTCTTAAAAATGTACCGTAGTGTTCATTATAATAATTAGAATGAGCATGCATAGATTCATTGTCTGATGTTCATGAAAATGAGAACAGAATTTACAGCCTTCTTGGACATTTCCAGTGAAGCAAGTGAAGAACTACATTAAGACTCTCTATTCATGTTGCAGGGAATACACTTAACATTCAGTATTAAATTGTGTCCTGGAATATTTAAAATGCTGCTGATTTTATTACAAAAATAATGTGGCAGATGTAAGCACAATTGAGTAAAACATTAAGAAAAAATTAATATAGTTAATGAAAGTGAAGCTTTGTTCTGAAAGCTGTTTTGAGATTAGTTAGTATTATGTGTAAGAAAATAATTGTTTACCAGCACTGCAAAAGCTCAACAGATTGAAAAGGTGAGGAGGAGAGGGGTTGGCTTTTCACATCACCAGTGATATTCCACACCATGAATTTGTTTAACAGTGCTTCTGGGGATGTGTAAGCCATAGCAGAATCATCCCCAAGGCAGAACAGATTCTAGTTGCTGTACTACACTTTTAAGAATAGTGAAGGTTATAAAAATGTTTTAGTAAAATAATCTCCAAAACCACAAAAAGGCTGTGTGGTCTCTATTCCTTGCATAGTCCCTTTACAACAGCATAAATGGCCCTACAACTCCCAGTTCCTGTCTTGGGGGAGATTTGCTCTGCTCTGCTACTATGTAAAACTGCTTTCCACAAATACAAGCTTTTTCCACGAAGGGCAGGATGCAGCAAAAATGGAAAATACATGTTGGGCAGTAGCTCCACCTCACATTGCTGTAGAGGTCTGAGCCCTCGTGCCACTCAGGGGTGACTGAGGAGGGCAGAGCATGCTGAAGGTGTGTGCTCACGCTACAGCTAAAGCTGTCTCTCTTCTCTGGACCAGAATTGTACACCATTTGTGTTGTGCTTCTTAGACATACAGCAGAAAATGTCACCGCAGGCAGATCTGTTCTTGAGGATAGCAGTTTTCCCTAATCACTTACTTTAGGAAGAAATTACGTATTACAATAAACTAACCAAGTTGTAAAGGCTACAAAGAAATTGCCTGCTTGTCACACTTCACGCTTGTAAATGAGGAAATCAAAGTAAAAAGAGTGACAGAGGGAGAGGAGAACCAAGCTCAAAGTTTTCTTGACCCCATAGTATTTTTAAGGTGAAAGAGCAGCCAGACCCTCTGAATACTTTTTCTTTTTTCCATTTAACAAAAATACTTTGATACAATGATATTGCAAAAACTGTGGAGAAAGGAAGAGGGGAAAAAAAAAGAGGGAAAAAAAAATGCCTGTATATCTCTATGGTACAGTGACTGACATAACTGTCCAGTGTATGGATTACATTTTGTGAAGTGGTAGGAATTCTGATTAAATCAAAATGCCATCAGCATCAGTCCTTGACTGAAAAAAAACCTCAGATATGAGATCGTGGAAGATCCCAATCAAGCCATAGAGTGGCTCCTGCAGTTGATCAGTGTAGTACCAACTGATCCACATGTACTTGCAAAGCTAGGGAAATTATATGATAATGAAGGTGATAAATCCCAAGCTTTCCATTATTACTATGAGGTACTTGCTTTTTATTGTTTTTCCAATGCACCTTGTCATAATTAATGAAAATTTTGCTATAGGTTCCTATATCAGATTAAAAATGGATTCATTTAAACTTTTTAAAATGTCATCTAAAAAAAGAAAAAATATTTTGGAGAGAGAGAGAGTTGACAAAATCTAATTTTTATAGTCAGATCCTAAGGAAAATTGTAGCCTGTGTTTCCACGTGGTATTTGACCTCTGGCTTTTGTTTCTCATATGATTGTTGTTTATATTGACTCTTACCAATTTTAAGTTAAAATATAGTCCGAGGTGAAATAAAAAATGAATATAATAAATGTAACTTTAAAGGTTTTTAACATGACTGCATTCATTGGAAATTATATGTGTGTAATAAACATGGAGATATGTATGATGTGTTTGTGGTTATGTACATGGGCTTATACAAATATTTTAGTGGTATAGCTTCACATAATACATACACAGTTGTGTAAGGTTAGACCTCCTTTCTCATTTCAAACCAGTTATAGTACTATCTGTAGTTTGTAGAGATTGTTCTGGTTTAGAAACAAGGCAGGAAATTGCTTTGCTGCAGTCTGAGAGTTCTTTTTATCTGTGAAGTGAGGATGACCAAAGGCTGTGTTGCAGTCTGAATGCTAGTGGAGTTATGCTTGATGATAGCTTTGACACCTGTTTCAGTGGGAATTTCTAAAAAGACAAAAAAATGTATTTATGTGCATATGTATTTCATAGAAAAGAATGCTTTTAGGTGAGTTTTCCAGCAGCCTAATTTGTGTGAGAGATTGTACATGTAGTAGTTAGCATTGTTTAACCTTTTAGGTAACTTATTCACATGTAGACGTGATCTAAGTAAACATTTTTGCTGCTGCAAACTATTTAAAATAGTATTTCAAGTAAGGCTAGATGAAAAATGTGACAGACTCATCTCAGGTAATGTCTAAAAATCATTCTGTAATTAGAATTTTGGTTTTTTTAAATAAGTATTGCTTAGTATAGCACACTACTTCCCTTTATGTATTATACATTTTTTGCATCTGGAGAATTAAACACTTAAGATATTCCAGAAGTAACTTAAGAGATGTTGTTTATCACCAAAAATGTCTGTCTTTCACCTTTCCTATTTTCTCAGTCATACCGGTGTTTTCCTTCAAACATTGAAGTCATTGAATGGCTTGGAGCTTATTACTTTGACACCCAGTTTTGTGAAAAAGCCATTGAGTACTTTGAAAGAGCAGCAGTTATCCTGTAAGTAATGATTATTTCAGGTCTACTTATTTTTTTTTTGTCGAGTAGAGTTCCATAATTCTACCTAGAGATAGATTTGTTGGATAACTTTACTATAAGCAAATTCCAGAGAAAATTTGGGATGTTGGGTAATTTTCTCAACATTCTGTTCATTTACAGTGTTTGTGCTCTTACTGTGCGATTTCAGTGTTAAGTAAGATCCTTCTTTGGGCCCAAGATAATTTCTAAAACCTAATACTCTATTCTTTAACCTCTGACATTAAACACAGCTATAAAGTGGGGAACAGCTCTCCTAAGCCACCAAGACCACCTTCTCTATGGCTTTATGTGAAATATTCCCTTTATATTATTTTATCATATGGTGAGGATTTGATCGTTTAGATAAAAGCATCTTTTTGCAGTTCTTGGTGCATTTCCACCTTTCATGTAACTTCTACTTCCATGAAAAGGATATTACAAATAAGTTATATAGAAGTAAGCAAAAACGTGCAGTGCAGAATTAGCAATGGTCAGTGAAAATAAGTTGACAGATCAAATTGATCTTGATAGAGATATTTGAAATATATTGAGTTCAGTTCAGAAACTTAATTGCTGAAATTACCCTTTAGCAGAATATGATGCACTTAAGAGAGTAAGTAGCCATGTATTTTATTCAGAATCAGAAAGGGAGCTTACCAGACAGATGGTTAATAAACAAAAATCAGGTCAAATTTGTATCTGTAATCCAGAGCTCAAGCAGAAGTCTAAAAAGACATGCATATGTTATTTTTATTTGTCTGTAAGTTCATATAGAATTTTATGTTAATAGACCAATTAAAATTCATACGACTAAAATTCACTCCCAACAAGTGAGAGTTTCTGTTCTGTGTTTTTGAAAACCTATTAAAAAAAAAAATCAGGCTAAGCAAAACTCAGGTATTGCTTGTCTTCTGACAATGTAAATTTTTACCTTCTTTTTGTTCTGTGAACCTGAATGACAGGCACGAACACAGCAGGATGTGAACAAAAAACCATACAATATTATTCAAGAAAAGACTATACTGCAAATAGGATGTTAGAAGTTTGTAAAACTAGAAATTCTTATTTTGAAAGGGTTTAAGTTACTTCTTGCGTTAATTATGGAAGAAAAAAAATCTGAGGTTTAAATAAGGATTAGAAATTGAAACAAAAATAAATAGGAAAGCATAGACTTGGCCCAAATTGTGGTATAATTATAAAGAATTAGAGGTGTAAATTAGATGAAAATACACAGGAGAGAGTTCACAGAAATCACAGTTCACAGGTTTGCCAGGATTGTATTCAGTATAAATACTGTCCACCTTAAAAAATCTCATTTTAATCATGCTAAGAGATTCTAATGCATCTGATGGCATTCGTGGCCTTCTTAGAAACTTTGGAAAGAAACAGCTGAAACTAAAAAGAATTGTTTCATAGTCTTGTCTTGGCAGAGATTTAAATATTTTGTGCTTCATGTTGCACTGAGTCCATGCACGAAACATGAAGTACTTACAAATAATTGGCATGTGAAATTCTTCCTTATTATTTGTAACTGTAATCCGTCTGCAATACAGAGAAATTACTTCTCCGTGGGATAATATTGTTACTAATCGATAACAGAACATAGCTGTTTCAGTGTCTATTTGGTAGTCTGGAGAGTCTAGATATATTAATTGATAAATAGGAATGTTGGGTTATACATTGCTACTAATTGTAAATAGAAGTACATTTTAAAATGATAATGTTATTTTAACTAGCGTTTTTTTAGTTGAACATTGTTTAGTGTGTTCAGTGTTTCAATCACAGTAACCACATTATAAATTGCATTCTAAGATAACATGTTAGACAATGAATTGAGAAACAGTTTTTCATTCTTTTACATTTTACCAGCATGCACAAATTTATCATTTATAAAAGGAGCTGGGCAGCTAATGCTGGCTGCTGACAATTTATTCTCTCAAGAATTTTCATACTGAATTCTGTAATAAGTTTTATTATGCTGCTGTCTGCTTAGCTGCCTTTATTGTTTGCAGGAGACATAGTCAGCTGAAACTCAAAAAGGTGAAGCAGCTGTCTTTCATAAGCTCATTTGTCAGCTACCAGGCAAACAGACTATTTAGAGTTAAAAGGGCCTGTGCTGTGACTAGAGGGAAAAACTGAAGAGAAGAAATACAAAACTAATCTGAAAATGTTAGCATACAGTGCCTTTGGGATATGCTGTGGTGGAATTGGAAGCCACGTGTGTAAAGTGCTTTGGTTTCTAGAGCAGCCTTACACTGTTGATGTGAAAATTTCCTGATTTTCATGTTATTCTGATAAGAATGAGGAAAGAGTCCAGCAGTTTTGTTGTACATGCTCAAACATCTCAAATGCTTTCTCTGACCGTATCTGTCACCATTATGTGCTAACAAGAGATGGATGGGTGGCAGCTAGGGCATCAAGGTGAGACATAGAAGGGAATCCAGAATTCCAAACTGTAAGTAGGGAGTGTGCTTCCTGACAGGGATCCTTTGTGTGTGTGTGGGACCTTACTGGTGGGACTTCTCAGAATACAGTTTAGCGTTTTGTTCGCTGCCATTGTGTGGTTCTGTACCTCAAAGATTAGTGGTTCATGTGTCAGGTCTACTGATTGCATGTGGTGCACAGAATTATGAGCAGGAGAAAGACTCTTAACATAGGACTACAAATGAGTGACCTGGAGACCTGAACACTGACTGGAGCATGACACAGGGGTAAACTGTGTGTGAACTGGGCAGGCTAAATCCTTCCTAGGAAGGCAGTATGCTAGGTGAAAAATTTCCAGAGTAGTTTAATAAAGTGTACCAATTAAATTTTATCAATGTTATGCAGATTATTTTGCTTATTCATTGTTTGGCAGTGTGCATAATTTTATTTTACTTATATGCAGACCGACACAAGTGAAGTGGCAGCTGATGGTTGCCAGTTGCTACAGGAGAACTGGTAAGTTCTGTAATGGTTTTGTAATTGGTTGGAGGACTGTAACTTCTCTTCTAATAGTTGGCGTTGTTCAGCCTGGAGAAAAGAAGCCTAGAGAATATATGAAGGGTGCTTGTAAGAACCAGGGCCTGTAGTAACAGGACAAGGGGCAACAGTTTTGAACTGAAAAAGGGTAAGCTTACATTGGATATAAGTAAAAAAATTTTTTACAGTGAGGGTGGTGAGACACTGCAGCAGGTTGCTCTGAGAAGTTGTGGATGCCCCGTCACTAGAAGTGTTCAAGGTCAGGTTGGAAAGGACTTTGAGCAACCTGATCTAGTGAAAACTGTCCTTGCCCATGGCAGGGGAGTTGGACTAGAGGGTCTTCAAAAGTCATAGAATCATAGAATTACTTTGATTGGAAGAGACCTTTATGATCATTTCAAACCATACTATGATTTGCTTTGGTTTGATTTTTGTTTGTTTGGTTTTGTTTTTCTTTTGGTCTTTTCTCCCTGATGCGAATACTGGTCCTAAAGTTTCTTTGAAAATTCAGTTACATGTTATGTTGTTATGAATTTTCTGTGTATATGTAATAAAACATGACCTTTATTTTAAGTCTAGGAAACGTGGCTGCACTGACTTGCACGAAACATTCCTTGTGCTGTTAAATAGGTGAAATAAGAAGATAATACAGCATACATTACCTGAAAGAAGGCTTTTAAAATTATACTACCATCTGATCTAACATAAGTAATTAGGAATTAGACAATTTTAAAACCTATTCCTTTTCAACAGCGAGTATAATTTTTCGATATTAAGATAGGATTTACATTATGCAAACAAAAGAGAGTCTTACTGGGAATATAAATATGCCAAACAAAATGGAGAGAGACTAATCTTTATGTCTTTTTTCATCACCTGAAAATGCATTCAAGACACTTGATGATGTAAATTATACTCTTCTTTCTTCCTGTCCCATTTTGTCACTGTCCTTTAGAACTTTGCAGAACAAACTTCCATAATAAATAAGTGCATTTTCTCATTCTACTTAGTTATTTAATACAACAGGGAGAAAAGGAACAAGACCTAGGGAAGTCTGTGAATTAAGAACAGTCAGCACCACACGAAACTAGACAAACTAGCTGTTTTCCGAGCAAAGAAACACAATGGTTTTGGCTGCTTCTTAGATCTTTTGTGATTCATTGGCAACATTCCCAGCTTATCGTGTTAACACGTAGCAGGGCAGTTTGATCTCTACATCACGCTAGGAAAATAAAAATAGTGATATCTCAACAAACTTTTTTTGTCAGATATTTTATGGATATGAGGTTTTAGATACAGAAGGTCTATCAGTGCTTTCCATAATAAATAAGCTGAGCCAACATGGAAGGCAAAAGTCTTAAAGAATAATTACTTCACTACTAGATCTGGGCAAAGGAGAGACACACAAGTAGTATTCTGATGGAAGGAAGGACAGGCAGAGCTCAGCTGTTTACACGTTTCTGTTTGATCAATGCATACGTTTGCAGCCTCAGATAAGCCCTGGTATGCTAGATACAGCTTACCTAGAAGATGTGCCATAGAACAGAGGCAGGTCAAAAAAGGGTAAAAATCAGAAAACTCTTAATTAATCCTGTTATTTACAGAGTAATATGGACTGTTTTCAGATACTCTTTAAGTTTTACTATCAGTAATTCAAGAATGTTAAACTTGGTTTTATCAAATTTGCTCTTATAATATTAAAGCATGTACTCAAACTGAAAAGATAAAGGGATATTAAACGGTGTCAATTTCTTGTCAGATATGCTTTTTTATGTTTGGATATGTGGACAGGAGATGTTTGGTTTGTTTGCAGGAAACTACCGGAAAGCTCTAGAGAAATACAAGGTCATTCACAGAATATTCCCAGAGAACCTTGAATGTAAGTTGAACCACTTAATGAAACAACTATCAAAGGAAACTTTGTTACGTTGAATATGTGTTAGTAATCGTATGATCTAAGTATTTTTCATATGAAAATATTTTCATGAACCTAACATTTTTTTTATTCATGCTAATGCTGTATGCTTTCTGTGACAACACTAAAATGCGATTTAAGAAATATTAGGGTAATGCTGAAGAAGAAAGATGAAAATGAACTTTTAACTCTAGCAGATTGCTTGAGTTCTTTCTTATACATACTTCCTAAATCTTTATAACTGTGTTACTTATTTAATCTTCCTTATGATAAAATAGATCTATTTTTACTTTTAGTCCCTGCTAGTTGAAAGTCCTACTTGAAATTTCTAGATGTGAGAAAACTTCTAAGTTTTACCAAAGCCAGGCTTTACAAAAGAATGTAGATGGTGAGATTTTTGTTGTTGGGATTTTAAGTATAGTTGGTCAACCAGTCTCCGGAAAATCTGTAGAGAATTCCAAACTAAAGTACAGGAAACATAACTTTGAAGAGTAAAACATTTTGCAGAATCAGTGACACCTGTTCTCTAAATGAAAAAGCCCTGTAGAAAGTAGGGGCTGTCACTGGTTGTGAAAATATCCTCTCACATCCCACACTGTGCCTCGCTGATTCTAAAATATGAGGTTGTTGCCAACAAGCCTGTGCTTTTAAATGCTGTGTGAGAAGAACATTTACTGTATTTTAAAATAAAATTGTATCATTCTGCTACAACAAACATACTGCTTTTAAAGAGGAATCATCCAGTGCTGTTGTACAAGAGAAATTCAATACCATGACTCCTCAAAGTTATAATCAAAATATGATACTCACATAGGTCGCTTATTTCAGAGGGGCAGAGTATTTAGTAAACCTTTTAATACGGTAATATTTTTTCTGAGTGTAGTTTCTACAACTTACAAAATGGAGGCAGGAGTTAGACAAGACAATTTAACTGATTTTAAAAGGTTTCTGCTGCTGAAGCAATGCTTTTTCACTCATCCTTCCCTGGCCATGAGCACCCAAGCATCTTCCTTATGCTTGTTCTGATGCTTATGTGATCCCTCAGGTGAACAAGTTCAGCTCCATAAGCCAGAGAAACTCACTTAGCACAAGAAGAAAATAACATACTTTTGAAAGCAGCCAGGAACGTAATGGATCATGTCATGCTTGTTATTGCTTCAGAGGCAGTTCTTTCAGAGGGATGTTGACAAACACGCAGGAATAGCAACAGCTGTATAGTGTTTCAGAAGACAGAAGTTTTTAGGGGTTCTTTTAGTTCCATCATACAGTTACAGTTGATCTTCATGTCTAGTTTCTTGTTGTTGTTTTTCTTTTTTTAATTCTATAAATACTAATCTTTAAAAAAATCTACCACAGCAACAGAAAAGAACCAAACCATTCTGATTCACTTGTCATTTGTGAATTTGCTGTCAACAAACTGTTATTGATAGTGGCACCTCAGTAATAATTTAATATCATTATTAGGATTTCCAGTTTCCAAATATATTGCAAATGTCAGGAGTTATGAGCCAGACAAGTCAGTATGTTTTGTGCCTTCCGCATGTATAAGTGGCATTTGAAATGGTCATGGATATTGCCAGTGCATCACAGAAAATGTTGCATTATGTGCAAAATGTCACAACTTGCATAGTGGTACTGGGCTGGAGTCACCTAGCACTGAGTTATTTGCATTGTTTGCCATTCTGTATGTCCAGTTCTGTAAAGGTGCACTTGTAGTTTGACCTCTTTGTAAGCTTTTTTTTAGTGATTTTTTTGTTGTTGTTGTTTTCAATTAGGCCTTCGATTTTTAGTTCGTCTCTGCACAGATATGGGGATGAAAGAAGTTCAGGAATACACAACAAAGCTCAAGAAAGTGGAAAAATTAAAAGAAATCAGAGAGCAGGTAAGCTTGTTCCTTTCTGTGATTATACAGTATCCCTACGTACATAGATGGAAGCTAAAATAGGTGTTTATGATACTCCAAGATAAAATGTATATTAACTCCCTGGTTTGGGGGGGGGGGGGGGCATGTTTTGTGGTTCTGGGGGTTGTAGTCTTAAATTATTGATCAGCCTTACATTAATCTGAATGGTTCTTAAATGCTGGATGTTCTGTGATTTTTTTTAAATATTAGTGAAAGATGGGTTATGTGGATGTGATGAGAATGCTGGAGCCACCTGCATAATTCAATGTTTCTGGAATGTCGTCTTTCCTACTTGCTTGCCAGACTGTCTAGAACTGTATTTATGAGCCAAGTAATAATGCAACTGTAGGGAGAGAAGGGAAGCCTAGGAATTTGTCCATGTAGTAGAACTCCTTTTTACTATCTACAAAGCTGCAACGTTAACAGATTACATGGGTAGAAGTAAATTATTCATTAGTGCCAATTTTTAAGCTGAAAAAAAGTTTCATGGAAAAGCTACAGACTGTGAAAGGTATGAGATCAGAACTTGTGTTCTGCTCAGAGAAGTGAGTGTGTGTGTGCACACACGTGTAATTTTCTTGCTATTCCTGTGATTAAAGTGAGATCTTAAAATCAGCTGCTTGTTTGGAAAGCATTATTCATACTGTTGAGATACAAAGTGTTCAATTCACTATCAACTGAAGTGGCCCAAGCTACATTGTCACATAAGGACTTGTTAAGTTTTAACTAACTTTTTCTGCTCCTAGTAACTTACTGGCTCCCTTTTGACCTCAGATAATGTGTAAATGCATCCTTAGTTACTTCATTTCCAGAGGGTGTTGAGTATGCAGGTGTACATTAGAGAGTGCACATTTCCAGAGAGTCTGAGCATGCACTAGCACATTTTAAAAATGAAACTCATGGAGGGAAACACTGATCAAAGGATTTCAAACTTATGCTACAACCTTCCTTTGGGGGGGCTAGTTGAAATATATTGCTTACAGTAAATGTAAAATTTAAGGCACTTGGAAACATGGTCAGAAGAAAGCAGGTGACAAATGTAGTGAGGCTAATATTCTGTGTCTTCCCCATAACGGTATCAGGAGGCAAAAGAGCTGACCAGATAGAATGTTCCTGTTCTGCAAAACTCATCATTAAGAGATCTCTCTGAAGTGTGTTAAACAGGTTTTACTTTGTTTGGAATATCAGTTTGATGTCAGTGATGTAGATAGCTATTTGCAATAACTTCCAGTACCTCAGTGCTTTACTTAGGAAAGCTCAGAGATGAAACCAGATAAAACTGGATTATGGGGGGGGGGGGGGGGGGGGGAGGGGGGGGGGGTGGGGGGCGGGGGAAGGAAC
>WTSP01003268.1:0-11754 GCA_025331215.1 Actenoides lindsayi
AAGGTGAAACACAGGAAGTTCCACCTCAACATGAGGAAAAACTTCTTCACTGTGAGAGTGACAGAGCCTGGAACAGGTTGCCCAGAGAGGTTGTGGAGTCTCCTTCTCTAGAAACTTTCAAGACCTGCCTGGATCTGTTCCTGTATGGCCTGCCCTGAGTAATCCTGCTCCTGCAGGGGGGTTGGACTCCATGATCTCCAGAGGTCCCTTCGAAACCCTATCATTCTATGATTCTATGATTCTACTTATGTAAGTTAGACTAAATTGTAAGCTACAGGCAGAGTGAAACAAGACAACATTTTTCTATCTGCTTCCTCCTTGCACTCTTATCTCAGTTTGGCTTTAGGGAAGCGTAGGGATTTATAAGGGCCCAAAGCAGGTTCTGAAAATCAAGAAGGAAATATACCCACAGAAAACAAAAGTACAGAACAAGGAAACATGTCTGCAAGCTGAAACCACGTCCCAAGCCCACAATGAACCCTTCACCAACAAAATTTTGCTGAACTCTCTGCTTTGTGCATTGATTTGTACCTGATGTCTTGGAGATTTCTTTCTCAGTGCTCCGTGTGGAAGCCTTGGCACATATTTCATTGCCCATTTCATTGCAAAATAAACAAATCTTGAGTTTATGAAAAGGGTGTGAAACACAAGACATAGATGTTTTAAATCTTCTGTGTTAAAAATGCACGTAGTTTCTCACGCATTTAATCTTTTAAGACTTCATCCTTTGCTCGGTGGTCCCAAACTAAAGGTATTGAAGGGCTGGGACTATAATCCTACTGCCTGTACATTCTGCCACTAACATATCTAGTTTTGTATTCAGGGCTCCAGGTAGGGCTTTCAAAATTATAGAAGTGCCTCTTTAGGAAATTCCTGTTAGAAAAGCTACATTTCTGGTTCAATAACATTCCGTTGCAGATTTGTTCCCTTTTCAATTGAGTCTGATTGCGACTAAAACCAAAACAAATTGCAAAATGTAATTGGAAAGAAAAATCAGCATGTAATTACTAATAGCAGGTATTCCCTGAACACCTACAAAACTAATAAATAAGAATGGCAGACTTTCTGCACTGTTTGCTTCTTTCACTCCTCCTTTAATGTTTTTGATATTTTTTTTAATGTTCCTTCAGAAACAATAATTTTCAATTATTCTCTGTTATTGAAGTGATTAAAGCAAAGAAGTACTGATTACCAAATTAGATATTCCAGATTCACAGGGCGTTTTGGACACAAAATATATTACATATTACATAGGTCTTCAATTTAACCTCCTGGATGTCATTTTACTGCTGATCAACACTACACTATTCTGTAGAATTCCCCCCTAACACTGGTTGATTTTCTGATTCTGGTGGGGTCAGAGAGTTAGTTCTTACACATTTCTTTATCATGGAGTAATTCACTAGTCAGTGACTACTGAAACACTGCTTCCCAAGTTCAATCCTCATCCATTGATTTGCATAGCTATTAGTTCTTGGGTTTGGTTTGCATTCCTTCTTGTGAGAAGGTATCTAGGTGTGGATAGGCCTTTTCATGGTTTAGTGTTGTCATTTTTTTCATTTATAACCATCATTTGGGATAAAATTCCTATTGTCAGCCTTTCATTTTTTCCACCCTACTGAACTGGTCACAAAAATCTTGGACTGATCAAGAAATTCTGTTCTCTTCATGTGTCTTTTGAGACATGACAGAGAAAAATAGCTTTGACTAGCAACAAAAAAAAACCTTTTACAAACTGTAAGGAAAATAATTTAATAAAAGCCAATCTGATTTACTTTTACTTAAAGTCTCTTCATTCTTTCCTTGCAATTGAGTTTGATCATTTTACCATGTTGTTGTTTGTTCACTCCTCTAGTATCTTTTTTCTTTATCATAACTAGTATCTTCTAACAACTTGGGAGGACAAAGAGAGACAACTGAATACTCCTCAGGATGACAAGAATAAGAGCTAATCTGTCTCAGAAATGGTACGCTTGTTCTTCTGCATTTGTTCTTAAAGAATTTTTAGATAGATGCTCTAAGTAATTCTAGTCAAAGAAAACCTTCCTTAGTCAGCAACATGTTTTAAGACAATGTTTAGTTTCAGAAGACTCTTACTGTGTAGGAGCACAAAGCAGTATTGAGAGCACAAGGATCCATAAGGCCTGGCTTGGGCTCTTTTTTGCTTTTTTAAATACAAAGTCATTCCATCTATGATACTGGATTATAACTGTCATGGTGAGCTGCCACAAAGTCCAGTATTCTGGGAAGGGTGTTCTGGAGTCATACTTTACAGTTAATGAAGTTTATTCTCCACTGCATTGCACCTTGCAGATGATCGTGACAAGTAATCATTGTTTCCATGATGTATCTTTGATCCCACAACCAAGTCATTTGAATACAGTCATATTAGGCTGGTTTTATTCTAAATTTTAAGGTAAACCAGCCACAACATAAAAGAAAACTCCTGTCTAATGTAAATCACTGAGAGTAAATTATTTGCAAACCCCCGTTGGGATCTATAAACAGCAGATTAAAATTTACAATGTTACATTTAAACCCTGGTACTATAGACATCATGTATTCATATGGAGCCCCTGCACACATCAGAATGGTTTAAGTTTGTTTTACAGCAATGCCACTTGTTTTTCTGTGTCATGGGAAAACTGAGTTCCTCAGCAAATGGGACATTCACAGACAATTTGCAATATCAGTATGAAACCTCCAGATAGCATTTGGAAAAATATTCATTAAGTACCTTCTTGCTTGCATTTCTGTTGTTGCTTACATATTCTTTATTTTTTTCTGTTAATTCAATTATGTACATTTTCCAAAGTCAAAAGCCTGGCTATGGGACTTGTATATAATCTTCCTAATTGGAACAGTAGTCGGCATAATTTTTGCTGCTTATAGATAATAAAGATTGGAAGACTAAGTATTAAAACAAACAAAAAAAGTCACTACAAGTCTGGCAGCTCTATACTGGGACCTTGAGACTTTAAACACTCCCCCTTGGAGCTCTGCTTGACATAAGCTCAGCTGCAGTTGCACACACCACAATTTCTTTCTCAGTAAACCAGATAAGAACCTATTATCTTTTACCAAGTCCATCAAAGAATGTGAGACTAAAAAAAACTGTGATTTAAGGGTCAATGTCTTTTCCTTCTTGTAATAATGCGCTTCATTTACAGGTTAGTCTAGCATATCCAAACCCAGTTGGTCCCACGTCACTTCATAGGGTTCTAAACAGTCATATCAAAGATCCTTGAAGAGCTTCAGCTTGTGCTCTCCCTGAACAGTCTGGGTGCATGGGAATTTCTGAAGGACTATGCTACAGTTTCATTTTTCCTCTGTACTATTCAAAGAGTCTCTTTTACTGCTCAATCTTGCCTTGTCTGGAAGGGAAATCCCAGTTTTGTATGAAGCTGGATTACTCCTCATTATCACTATTTTGATACATGCACCTTCCACACAGAACTATAAACCCAGTTGTGTGTCTGGATTTTAACAAACCTAGTTTCTCAAAAGCTTCAAATGAATGCCATATTTTTCTGAGGTTTTTGGCCCATCCTAAACTTCAGCATTTTGACAGATATCTGTTTCCTCCCCTGACGTAAAACAGCTGCAGCTTACATTATGTTATTCCATCACTGACTAATGAAAAAGAGCATTGAGATGAGAAATGGTATTCAACTACTGTTATTCATGTCGTCACTGATGCTGCTGTAAAATGTTTTAGCAGATATATAGATATGCTTTCACAGAAGCAGATGCTTTGGTTTCTTTCCTCCTTGCATGAGTATGGAGGCCTCTTTATTCTCTTTCTGGTGTGATCAAGGGCTCTGAATGGCTCTACACAGAGCTGTTACAAGGCACTGAGAGAGTTATTAGGCTGATAGCCTTGACTGGCTGGCAAACACAGAACTAAAATCCATCCCTCTGTACAGTAGTCAGCTGCCAGTCTTCAAGGGGCTTTTATGGTGTTCTTTCAACTATGTGTAAATTATCTGTTCTGCAAAATGGACTGTTCTCCTGAAGGATTAAGCAGCTTATCATTACCACATAATTTCCTCAAAG
Source organism: Actenoides lindsayi (assembly GCA_025331215.1). Classification (NCBI taxonomy): domain Eukaryota; kingdom Metazoa; phylum Chordata; class Aves; order Coraciiformes; family Alcedinidae; genus Actenoides; species Actenoides lindsayi. The sequence continues at coordinate 4,057 of WTSP01003268.1, forward strand.
AAGAGCTGGCGTGCTGTTCCTTTTCATGCCATTATTGGTTACTTGAGCCAAAAAGCACAGCTTGTAACTATGATTACATTAAAAAATGCTTTGTGAATACTCCTCTGATGTTCTCTAATAACAAAATAGACAAACTTTGACCTGGAAGGATGTCTTCAACCCTTGTCTACTAAGTCTGCCTAACACAGCGTGAATTTGCCACGGCCACACTTCAGACAGATTTCTGTGACATACTGCTAAGTTAGGCATGACGTGCACAATCATGTCTTCTTGATGTCCACAAAAGTCTATATACGGACTTGTGTTGAGAAGTGAACTCTCATTTCTCAGGCTGTTACCATTTTCCTGTCTGAAGTAAGACTGTACAGTCTCTTTTGATTGCCAGAGTTTAACTTAGAAAAATAAAGATCCACTGTACCCATATGAGGATTATCCCAGGTAAGTATTATCAAAATAATATAACAGAACTTAACACTTGTGAATTAATTATGATTCATTTATACTCTTTTTATGGGAACCTATTTGTACAGCCACATTTAGTTGTTATGAAGACTTGGACAAAGTCTCCTGAACCTCAGCATTTCATAATACCCTGGAAGGTATCTTTGTATTGTCTCACAGTTTTAACAACTTATTCTTTATAGAAGTCTAGTTACATACGAAAATGCATTACAGAAGAAAAACATGGAAGGTGGTCTTAGACAACCAGTTTCACATGAACCCTTCAGTACAAGTATGGAAGTATGAATAGGAAGATCTTAACTTAATTTAAAAGCAAGCCACAACATTGTTTTAACCACAGAATTACAGAGACAAGGCTTTTGAGAACTTGAAACATGATTGAAACAGATTAATTTTCTAGATATTTGATGAAATTTAGTCCTGGTGAGAGTCTAAGCTTCAGGCACTGATGGCCTAAACTGTGCAGAATCACTAAGCCCATGTGAAAATCTTAACATCCTAGGAAAAAAAAAAAATTGATGTTTTGTTCTTTACTCCACCTGATACACATCCATCACCTGATCCTGTAGGCTTTGTACAGTAGCCACTTCTCCGACTGGCAGACTATTTTAAGCCTTCATCATCTATTTAACCAAAGATAGAGTGCATAATAATTCTGTTCTTTCCTTCTTCATCAAAGCACAAGAATTCAAAGCAAAAACAGGTGCAGTTTTGCTGGCATCAGGCTGCACTGAGCTATTTTTTTTACTAAGCTTCTGATTTTGAAAGGACAGATCATGAAAAATTAGTACAAATGAATTACTATTCGACTGCATGCATGAGAAAATCCTTCCATATTTAGGTATCCTTCAATTGCTGGAAGATGAAAATAGAGTGGCAATGAGAAGTGGTCATGGAGATCAATTGAATCAAAGCTACATGAACAAGCAATTGGGAAATGAGATGGAGCTGAAGTAAGAGCAACAGAGATATTTAGCTGGTTAAAACATGAACAAAACTTTTAAAGTACCTCTTGATTGATTTATCTGTTACTACTGACAGGTTCTTTCTAAGTTATGTTGTTATTTGTCTCAAGAATATTCACAGGACACTGATGTACAGTGTTAACACAATTTTAAAGTTGTTTATGAATGCATTTCCATGAAAATTATTTCATTTTTGTCCCAGAATGTCATCTGTTCCTGCCATTTGATGCCCATTCTAAACCCAGATTCCCTATAACATCACAGGTTCTTTCAGTGGATAAGTGTATATCAGATATCAGGAACTGAGGAGTAAAAGGTGTTGACAGCAAAAACCTCAGGCTTGTACAGTTGTGCTGTACCTAGAAACAGTTTCTCATGGTTAGCCACCACATACTGATCCTGAGCCTGGAAAAAAAAGAATGGTAGAGGTTATGGCCTCTGTTGTATTTTAGGTTTAATCATCCAGGCAAGACAGCATTACTTTGACCTTCTTTTCCTTTAACAGTCCTCTTCTTCCCCCTCTTCCCCCCTCAAATACCAGTCAGTAGGACAAGCCTGCCTCTTTTGAACAAGATTTAGGCAGGGTCAAGCCCCCTTTGGATGAGGAAAAAGTCTCAGCCTGGCAGTTTGGTTAAGTTGCATAGAAATCAACATATTAACCCCAAGCCTTGGCTTTTGCACAAAATCTGATATTCTTGCCTTTTGCACAGAGCTAGATGCCTGTGAAGTTTCTAAATTCTTTGATATAATTTTTAGTAAGCTTGAGGGGGAAAAAGAAGACAAGGGCCAATCAGGTTCCAAACGGTTCAGCAAAACTTCTGTTGTTGCATTCACTAAACTTTCCAAGGCTCAAAGATTCATTTTCATGATCAGCCTTCCATTATAAACAAAATCAGACACAATAAACTTATACCCTTTAATGCTAGGCTCATAGTCTTGCAGCAGGTGCACAAGGACAGACTGTCTCTGTGAGTCTTACCAGCAATGTCCTATTAATGATCAATTCTTATTCAGAAAATCAACACAGGAAAAAAAAAACCCACTAGTTTAGTCAACACTTGTTGGCAATGTTGCAAAAGGACTTCTCCGGTATTGTCAACTAAAATGATTTGTACAGGACTCATGATGTTCAGACTTTCACAATTCTTTTTGTTTGCTTATTTTTGTAACTCTTTGCTGGACTTAACTTTGCAGAAATTCTGCTTTTATGATTTTCAAGTTTGTCAGTTGTCCTGTCTCAGGAGTAGAATTTGAAAAAATGAACAGTCTAATCCTGCAGGCTCAAAACCCTCTCAAGTCAAAGCCAAGGAATCCCAGCTGACATTTCAGAGAATTTGAGATCCATCTTTCAATAATTTACATGTTGATTCTTGATTTTGAACACTTTCAAGATTCTATTTTTGCACAAATAAGAGCTATCTAACCATGTACAACAGTAACTTAAATAGCATTATTTTTATATAATTAATTGTTAAACTTCTATCTAGAAAATGTCAGCACAGTGCTGGATGGCCATAAAATCAATCTGTGCTCCAGGGAACTGATGGGACATCATTCATTGTTCACTGAAGCTCCTTGGATTATACAGTACTAGGTCTTTTTTGTATCCTTCTCAGCAGTCCTTCCTACACTGACAGTAGTTTTTCAGGTTGCGCTTTTAGACCTTTAATATTCCCTGATAACATCATTGAACTTGATAGAAGTCTTAACTATTGTCTCAGATGATCAGAACAAAAATTATGTAGAAAATATTTTATAATGGCCTTTTAATTCTTCTTCAAAGCCAGAGTTTTTGTAGACTTCAATGAAATGTAAATGTCTTGTGTGTATTTGCACATTATTGATTTAAATGGATGCCTTTTGCATGAATTATGTTCTTTACACTGTGATGCAGTACATCTTTGCTATAGTTTCATTTTGCTTGGAGCTCCTGTGCATTCTGGATAGTCATATACACCTATGCAACAAAAATGTAAAGCAAATTGTCTGATAAGTTATTTTGGGAGAGTTAAGTGGCTGCATAAGATGCTAAACTGCGAAAAAAGTGGGACTAAGTGGTAAATTACTATGTTGCATCAGTAACAAAGGCTGTTAACAGATAAAGTCATTGAAATTGCTGGCCAGACTGGATGGACTGAAAAGTAGATTCCTAATTTTCTTGTCAGCAATTCACAAATCATTCTGTAAGCAAGGGAAATAATGAAGCATGATTCTTGTCATGTTACCTCAAATTGTTCCATTCTTTGTGCTCATCAAGTTTGACTGAAATTGTACAGTGGATTAAAAGCCTTTGGGCCAGGTAGACGAGGTGAGAATAGGTAAGTGATTGTCTAGTTATGAACTTTGGCTAAGAAAATCATGGTGTAACAGTATGGGCCCCTCAAGCACAAAACCACTTTTTAAACTTGGACTCACTGAGAAATTTCTGATTTACTATTTTGCTTAACATTGAAGTCTCTAATTGTTCCCTAAAACACAAGACAGAATATCATCCAATCTCTTCATACACGAGAGTTTATAAAAGCAGATCTGTCTTAGTACAAGTTTGACTTTTTTCCACAAATATCTTCTCTCCCCTGCCACATGTTATATTTTCTGTAAGAAAAGTTGGGTTTTTTTTAATAGTAATATTGCAGATCTGCTTACTATTTCATTTTGTTAATAAAAACAAACAAATAAACAAACAAACAAAAAATAAACAAAATGAAATAAATAAAAAAACAAAACCGAAATTCCAGTAGGTAATTTCTATATTTGCATTACCTTTACAATAATCTGATGATGTACTTTTGTAGTGCTTATAGGGAACCAGGAATTACTAAAGTGTGTGAGAATGCCAAACACTAAAACACACCTGTGAAACTTTGCATTCAACCATCACAACTTTCCTTTGAATCCTTGAGATTATATTTTATGATTAGTAGGGAAAGGTGTGACAGAAAGAGAAGCAGAATTATGTTTTCAAAGATGTCATTAGTCCAAATATGTACACCTTATCCTACAATTATTCAACAGAAGTACAAAAAGAGCCAGAAAAGAAGTACCTAGATGCAATTTTTAGAATTGCATTCCATTATAGAAATAAGAAGAAAATAGACCTGTTTGAATAGTCTTATAATTTTTTTTTTGTAATCCTGTCAAATATGAAGCTGTTGCTGCCACATAGGAGGTAAGAACACTAAAATATTTTGAGAAATGAAATTGACAAAATTTGATAAATTAATTCATATATTTACAAAATACGCTGTCTTCTAGCTAGCTCTGCAAAATGCTATCCCATCGAGACTTTCCACAAAATTGCAGCTCCTGTTTCTGTCCAGAAAAATGGCAATATCAGACCTGCTACTGTTTTCCATATCTCATCTGAACAGATACTGTGTGTACTTCCAGTTCCATTTCTGACTCTCAAATAGGTGGCGCTGTGTGTGGAGGAAACAGACACAGTGACTCTCAAAAATTAACTAAGGAAATCCAGCCTGTTGCCTGTCTGCCTTTTGCTATACAAGGACACATATCTCCACTGGAAGGCTGAAAAATACTTTGAAAACTAGAAATCTAAGTTAATAAAATTTCCTTACTACAAGTAAAGTGGCACTGGTTTCTCAAAGCGTGGGAAATACACCCCATTCCATTTTTCTTTTAGTTATTCTTTGGTGGGTTACTGTCAGTGTGTTCATACGGAAATCCTGATAGCTGGAAAAGGCAATCACATTTAACTGGAGATTTTACTGTGCTGGTATCACCAGCAAAAGGTCACTGAACTTTGAACAGATAGGATTTTTGAGGGGATGCAATTAAGAAACCAATTACATGCAATGAACGATAGCATAGGATTAATTACTTAAATGTAAAACATGTTTTTTTATGACTGGCAAAGTTCCTATCCTCCTTCATTTCAGAAAGATGGACTTGGCTTAGACATAATATGGATACAAGTATTCATTACGATTTCTGATGGATTTGAAAAGCATCAGCTGAAGGTCCTCCACTCCTGCACAGCAATATTAATTGGATTCAGCTGAAAGCTTTAGAATAGATAATATTAAACTATTTGACGAGTGTTCCTTCTGGGGAACTTACTATTGCATTTGTCTTAATTATTAATGTAAAACCCCTACAGAAGTAGAATACATCTTTTATTAAGACTAACTATAAGGAATTTGGGAATTCTTCGGCAGTTTCATATTAAATTCAGAAAGGAAATAATGAACAATAAATAATTTCAAAGAAAAATCTACATTTTGTCTATCATCAGAACTGATCATGTCTTCTCTGTGTAATGCAAAGGGGTTTGTGTCTGTAATAAAATGACAGATTTACATGGGTTGTAGTTGAAAAAGGGAATGTACATAACCCAGCACTAACTAAAAGTAGAGTCATTATTGTTGATAATATTTCATTGTATCCCATAAACAATCAATTGTATTTTCTTGGTACATATTTGGGGAGAGAAAATAGAACCATATAATCATCTAGGTTGGAAAAGACCTTCAATATCATTGAGGCCAACCACTAACCCTACTCTACATATCCACTGCTAAACCATGTCCCTAAGCACCATACGTACATGACTTTCAAACACAGCCAGAGATGGTGATTCAGTCATTTCCCTGGACAGCTTGTTTCAATGCTTCACAACCCTTTCAGTCAAGAAATTCTTCCTAATGTCCAATTTAAACACCCCCTGGACAACCTGAGGCCACTTCCTCTTGTCCTATCTCCTGTTAATGGGGAGAAGAGACCAGTACCCACCTCTCTACAACGTCCTTTCAGGTAGTTGTAGAGAACAGTAAGGTCCCCCTTCAGCCTTCTTTTCTTCAGACTAAATAGCTCCAGTTCGCTCAGCCTCTCCTCATAAGACTTGCTACTTTTAACACAATGAAAAGGTCTATGCTCAGGAAATGCAAAACATTCCCCAGCAGCACTCTTCACAAGACTACACTGTGCCTCCTGTGGTCTTCAGATTTTTATCCTTTAGAGCATCAGCAGAATAGAAGAATTTCACAATTACTTTAACACTTAAGTGTCCTTAGTATGAATACAGGAATCTCAGATTCCTACTGTGAGGTAAAAAATTAAATACTTAAGAAAATCAGCTGTTAGAAAGAGTAGTTTAAGGAGAGCAAGACAAAAAGCCCATGCAGAGTAACTGTGAGATGAGAAGACAGGACCCATCCCTGCACATTGAAATATTTTAATTTGTGACAGCAACAGAAGAGGCTTTGCAAGTTCATATGCTGAAGTCTTTTGTAAGCCATAGATACCAAGGAATCATGGAACAGCTGAAAGTTATCCAATTAACACCATAACACAAGTTTAAACTAGCTAAATAGTGTTAACTACTGTATTTAGAAGACTATCTCAAAGAACTTTGAATTAGGAAAATAATATAGTAAGATTTGGCTTTCCTTAATATTTGTTATCAGCTAGTTGGGCTACTGCCTATTTCATTTTTTTTTAGTGAGAGGGGACCATGCCTTTTGAAAGAGTGCCTAAGGTAGTTCTTAATTCTGCAGGAAAACCTTCTGGTTAATGCCTTTTTGGATTACTCAAATTGGTTTTTTTGGATAAGATTCATTTCTAGCAAAATTGATTCTAGTGAATGACTGCCATATGTCAATTTGTGTATCTGTTACCGTAATAATTAGAGGTTTTGAGACAATGAAGAAACACAAGAAAGCAGGTTAATACAGACTGATTGCATTTTGTAATCATGTACTGTCAGCTTTCCAAGGAGAAACTGCTCGTCCTGTGCTATAGTAGCCTTAGGCCAAAATTCACAAACCCAGATGCATAAGGTTAAATTGCTAAATCTGTATTTATTCTCCTACGCAAAAGCAGTTTCAATTTCACTTTCACCTTCCAGCTTTAAAAGGTCATTTGGTGCTCTTTTTAGCTCCAACTCTATCAGGGGGGATCCATAATTTATGGTACTTAGCATATTTTCATTAATGTAAGTGAAGCTAGGCTAAATTTCAGAGCTTAAACAGGTTATTGAGTATACAATTATGATTAAATTCTGCCAATCAAAACATATCTTAACCTTAAGAAAAACTAGTGTTTTCCTTTTCAGGCTTTTTAAGTATTTGTTTTCAATGGAATGCATCTTTGGGTCAAGTGTGGCTTCTCTTTCAGCAAATATAAATTATTTCAAACAAATAGTTACAGAATCACAGAATCAGAGAATGTTAGGTGTTGGAAGGGACCTCTGAAGATCATCAAGTCCAACCCCCCTGCCAGAGCAGGACAAAACTAGGGCAGATCATGCAGA
>WTSP01003269.1:0-16257 GCA_025331215.1 Actenoides lindsayi
GCACAGCCTTCCAGTGTATCAGCCACTCCTCCCCATTTAGTAGCATCAGCAGACTTGCTGAAGGTATATTCTATCCCTCCATCCAGGTCTTTGATGAAGATGTCGTATAAGACAGTACCCAGTACTGACCCCTGGGGAACACCACTACATACAGGTTACCAGCTGGACTCTGCACCATTGATCACAACCCTCTGAGATCTATTGTTCAGCCAGTTCTCAACTCATCTCACTGTTCGCTCTTCTAACCCACACCTCCTCAGTTTACCCTCAAGGATGTTATTGGAGACAGTATCAAAAGACAGAAAATTATTAGAAATTATTCCAATTTGAATCTAAATGTAGGAAATAATTTTGAACAGCAGTCAGGAGAATGTAAAATGTTGAATACTTTTCTACTTTTCAAGACATCACAGGCACCAGCTATAAAAATCAGGAAAACAAGTTTGTGTCTTGCATTGTATAACATAATAGTATTTAAATCATATGTGTTTTATTTGGAATTAATTCATTTTCTGACTTGAAATAGGATTCAAACTTCTATATCCTTCATTGGCAGGGAAATGCCCAGAAGCTGATGACTGTATAGTCTAAAATAGGTTTCTCCCAATGTGAAGATAAATAGACAGCTATTGCGTAATCAAAAAAGTCATATTTGTTACACATTGCTTTAGGTGATACGTTTGTAAACATGATACCTACATGGATGTCTCTATTCTGAGTCTAGAAGAGGAAATGTCTTTCCAAAAATTTTAGGACCAAATATTTCTGGATTGTTTATTAAGACTTTCCATGAAAGAAGCAGAAAATTTATGATTCAGTTCATTATAAACCCTGAAAATACATAAATTACTCTGCAGTACTTGGAAAGGCACCAGAGTTTGCATTTGATTTGGTTGGTTTGGATTTTTTTTTTTAGCCATTATGAATCTATTATGATTTTCCATTAAGCTCAACTTGAAACAAATGTCTGCTTTCTTTTAGAAAGCATTTCTTAGTAGTATTACTAGGTATGGCAAAAGCAAGACATGGTCTCTATTATCTACTCTCTGCACGTAATAACAAAAACAGTAAAGTCCTGTGACATTTCAGAAGCAGTTGCCCATGATCCAGGTAAGAGTTGGATGTAGAATGGATTGACCTTCCAGAAAGTATTAATTGGTTTGTTGTTTGGTTTTTTTGTTCTGTTGGGTTTTTTTGGTGTGTGTTTTTGTTTCTTTGTTTTGTTTTGTTTTTGTTTGTTTTGTTTTAGTAAAATCTATAATTAAGTACAAATCCCACAAGCTATCACAAAAGATGACCAGAAAGAAAAAGTTGTTTGACAACAACACTTAAAAAATCCAAAATCCTGCATCGGGTCTGTAGGAAAAAAAAAAAAAAAAAGAGAAGTATAAATTTGCAATAAAACCATATCTTTTCCATTCAATGTGTTCCTCAGATGAAGTGTTTCAAAACCCTGGTTGTTCCTGCAACAGTCCTAGATGTGAAGCTCAGTTTATAGTTCACTCTTAATTACCCAGTTGAGAACTGAGATTCTTGGACCAGAAAAAGAGTTCTTTCAAACCATGATGACTGCATGTTTCAGGCTTCCTTCTCATTAGAAGAGCAACCAGGGGCAATATTGCTTTCTCCTACCTGCTTTTCATGTCTCTTCTTGCTTTCCAGCCCTTTGTGGCAAAGTGTTGCACTCTTACTACCCTCTGCTAGATCACATTAATGCTCAAGCACAGAATACACCGTAGAGATCCTCTATGGTAGTGGAAGGCCTCTTGTACAATGGCAACAGAGAAATTTTTTTGTCCTTCATCTGCACCTTTAAACATGGGAGTGAGAAGAAAATTTTCCAGGCTATTCATTTATAACAGGCAGAATGAGCTAGAAAAATGTCCTAGTTATTGCAAACCTGTGAGAAAAGGATGTGGTTTGAATATGACTGAATAAAAATGAGGGCACACAAACTCAGTGAAGAGAAGAGATGTTACAGTGCTTAGCAATAATGGTTACAGTCTCATTTTCTGACAAACTGGTATAGAATATAATCACAATATGAGCTCCATAATTAAAGCAAAGATAGCAGTGACGTTTTTATTGTATATTTCAACTGCTGAATAAGTTCCTTGTTCTTTTCTTTCTTCTTTTTTTTTTTTTTTTAAACCCATACAGAAACTATTCATTTTTGCAGGCAGGAACAACCCAGCTAGTGGAACTCTTAATTGCATGCAGCTCTGTGCCAAGAAAAGCTCCAATTCAGTGAGTCTGTTTTGTTAAGTAGCAATAGTGAAACTCAGAGTTTTGATTTTGAAGTGTGAATGTCTAGCTACAAAAAATTGCATCCTTCAAAATGCATTCAGAAAAACAGACTCTGTCCCTTCTTCTGAATGGGGTTTGTATCATCTCAATTTTTACCCGAAATATGTTGTGTTTTACTCTCTTGCCAAAACAAAAGTAAATGTCTGATTTCTATAATGCTGGAAGCCTAAAAGAAAAAAGAACATGGCGACATCATTTAACAAGAAGTCAAGGTGAGAATAACTAGTAGTGAACCATCTGCTTTTAGAAATAGAAAAGTTCTTTGACCATTCTACTCATTTATTTTGGTGCTTACGTTTCTAAATATTGAATTTAATATCCTGCCCTGCCATTAGTTCTTATCCTGCCTTCAGTAGACATAAAGAACATTCAGTTTATTCCTTTTTTGCAGAATATTTTTTGTAAACTTGAAAACTTGCCAGGTATCTCTGATGACGCATTTCACTTAGGATGGAATAAAGAATGAAGAATCGTAACAGCCTGCATAACATTATATGGAAAAGTTGTAGCAGAAGTAGAGAAAAGAAGCCTGGGCTTCTAAATATGAAGCTCTCATAACAATGATTCATGTAAATTGTTCACTTCGGTCACACATAGCTGAAACTTGATGAAGAGTTGTCCAGGTTTTCTAAGCTCTAGTGGATTGCAAACATGCTGAAAATACCAAGAATACTTTTTGTTCTGATGTATTCTGGACTTATTTTACTGTCTTTCTGAAATCAGGAATCACAAGTTAAAGAGGACAATGCATACAAATAAAGGTTGAGATTGTGAGTTCAGCTGACAGTGAAGATAAATTAATTACTCTACCAAAAAGTTTTACAAACTTTTTAGCTTTCAAGTAGCTTTTGTTTTAATGTAGAAGATTTTGTTTGTTTGTTTCTGGTATTTCATCCAAGACCCATTTTATCTCAACTGTTTTTTCCTTCCCTAAAACACCTTGAGAAAATTCCCAATAAAAAGAATAAATCTGTCACATGAATTGATTTATTGCACATCAAGATCGTGTTTTTAAAGATGTCTCTATTATAGGAAAATTAAATTCTCAAGCTACTTAACACAGTTCTAGTAAAAGCCTTCCACCCCAGGGAGTACAATGAGCAGCAGTACCTAGGCAGGCACAGTAGGATGTTTATCAATCTGTGCTTTGCTTACTTTTTTCCAAGGAACACATTTGGGTTGCAGCGTGGAAAATATAGATGCAAACTTCTCAGAACTGTCCCACCCACAATTCCATTTTTTCCTATTGCCCAAAGGTAAATATTGTGGTGCAAGAGTAACTGCTTGAGCTAATTTTTTATGGGGTTTTTTTTGTCGTTGTTTTGTTGTTGTTGTTGTTGGTTTTGTTTCTTTGTTTGTTTTGGTATTTTTGGTTGGTTGGTTGGTTCGTTGGTTGGTTTTTTACTAAGTAAATAAGAATCTCCCAAATATTCTGACTTATTCTATGAATCAGAACACAATGGTAAGGTAACATCATGGCTGAATCATATGTTCCAAGCACTAAATGGCCTTATATTTTGTATACATGTGTATATAGTCCACATCTAAGTCCTTTAATCTTCTTCCCCAGACATTCTATATCAAATGATCCCACAGGATAAACAGTGTCATAGATTAACAGAATCATTGCTCAGAGAGAACTTCTGTACGTCTTCTAGTCCAGGATTCAAGGCAGATTCTACTAGTCATCACTAGGTCAGAGCAGATGGGCATATGAATAACCATGGCTGGAAAGTTTCCTAGGGTGCAGACTCCACAGTATCCCTGGGTGACACTTCCATTACTGTAACTCCAGTTTGATGAAAAATGTTTTTCTTAATGTGCAGTCTGAACATCCCAAATCAGAAATCATTATGCCTTGGTATACCACCTGCTGGGTAAAGTTTGGCCTTTTCACATTTTTATTAGTGTCCATCAAGCGCTTGTAGAGTGCATTTAGGTCAACTTTTACTTCTATCTTCACCAGAGAAGTTGTGAAATGGAGCAACAAATCATAATTCAGAATGAATCACATTTTTTAAAAAAAAATAATTAAAAAACAGGAGAAAAAAAAAAGGGAAAAAAAGTTAACACATCTGCTGTGGAAACAAATATATCACAACTGCCAGAAAGTTATATCAATTATAATGATCTTAATGCAGTCATGCTGTCTCGTCTTTACCCTTGTATATATGCTATCTGAGTAAAATGTTTCTTTTCCTCAAAGATGCAACCAGAAATCTTAGGAGATCCAACTTCCTTCAGGACTTTTTCTCATTGAGATAGAACCAGTTTAAATACTAACCGTGGGAACTTCATAAATATTTTGGCAGTGTATAGCTTTTTCATATAATTCAGCTTATAATTAGAATTTGGCTACCCCAGGAGCTGTCACTTCTAGCTCTTAAGTCCAACTTTGCTGATGTACTTCTAAGATCAGAGAAGATTAGCCTTGAAAAGGGCCTAGGTCCTTCAAGAATGGGTTTATTGAGTGAAATTCTGTAATGTGTTTGCATTCATTCAAGACCTTGCTACTAGAGTAATTTGATGTACCTTAACTGTGAAATGCTTAAATCATAACTGTCAAATCAGTAGCCAGTGGTATTCACATTCACACTGATCTAATCCCACCCACTACTCAGAGTTGTACCACAGATTAATCAAATTTTTTTTTTCACAGCTATTAACAGTCAGAAGAGATCTATTGTTGTTGAATAGTGGGAACCTTATCTAGAAAATGTCAACAAAATATTTAGTAGAATGATTTAAAAATATGGCCAGTGCCTTTTTACTCTGTGTTAATCCTTGTAAAATTAATAAAGTATGTTTCCACTGCTATTAAATTAGTGATGCAGTTTGCCTAATAAAATATGTTTTGCTGTCTTGGCTTTATGGGCAAAGTAATAAACTACAGTTTTCAAAAGCAGCTTGATACAGTACAAGAAAAACCTTTACAAGTTTCTATTTAGATTCTAAATGAAAATAATAAAGCATAGATTATTTTTAGATTAAAGACCATATGTTAGACAATAGACATTTTGAAAAACACCATGGTTTTCATAGTTATGTTTGGGTGTTATTTTCATATTCTGCCCTACAAGTGCAAGATCACTTGTCAGTTATGGGTGGAAAGAAAGAATATAGATATAAATAATACGCCAAAAAATACAGAGAGCTGTTAATATGCTGTGATTTATTAAATTCTTCATCAGTTCTTATATGACCTCCTCTCCCCTGAGAAAGAGCAGGAGATTTTCTCTTGCTTGATTTCTGTTGCTGTTTTCCACCTGTGCATTTAATTTTTTCAGATAAAATGTTATAAGAAGAGTGTAAAATAAATAAAAATAAATATTTCCCCCTCACAAAATATAAAACTAAATCCATTGTCAAAAAAAGAAGAATAGCCCAAATTGGAAAAAAAAAAACAAACAAACAACAAACCCCACAAGATTTCTTCATAAAAGGAATTATAAAGAACAAACCTCTGTCTACCTCAGAGATTAACTGTTCTTTAAAAAGTGAACAGACTAAGAAAATAATTCAAAGGATATGGTGTCTGAATCTTGACAGACTCTGAGCTTGAGACTAAATAGCTCAAAAGCTCTAAATCTTTCACATCTTGGTTATTCCCTTAAAAGAAAGGGACATAAAAAACATGAAAGAAGCATTTTATTTTTTGATAATGTAAACACAAGCTGCTTTTAGTTTCTGAAGCAAAAATTACTGTAGTGGAACTAACTTTAGGGACATTCTCTAAGTTTACAGTCTTGTGTCTTTTCCTGGTCAGTGGAGAGAAATTAGCCCTCCATTGAGTATCTTACTACCTTCAAAGATACGTGCTTATGGTACGTAATGTGAATCATGTTAAGCACATGACCCTCAATTATCTATTCAAGTTTCTTAGACAACTAACTTAGTTTAGCTTGGACCTGCTTAACTTGGAGTTGCTTCAGGCAAGGCAAAAAATACATACCCTCTTTAATGCTCTTAGAATACGCATAGCCTTGAATCCCTTTGCAGTCTCCTTGGGGATTTAAACATATTTCTGTGGAATTCTTTAGTGATACAATTTCAGTTAATTGATTGCTCAAGCTAGTTTTGTAAAAGTAGCTGAGATTTTTTTTTTTTTTTGCACTTGTTTCCTTGTTTTTTGTTGTTTTTTTGGGTTTTTTTAGGTAACCATATTTCAGTGAATGAATTGGAACATTTTGATATTTCTCTGAAGTTTCTTTGAAAAATTGAATCATCATCTCAAAAGGGGTACTGAAATCTTAGATGCACCTGAGAAAATAATTTTATCTTATCCTGTAAGAGGTTTGTATTGTTTCTTTTTTTTTTTCCCCTGGAGTTATGTATGACACACAGGATCATCTGCCAAAATGAAAAGTTGTGTGGTAAAGAGAAATAAGCTTCAAATGAGAACTTTCAGTTCTGGCTGAAAATGGACAGCATAAGGACAATCTATGTGATCTTTTCTGACTGCTCATTCACCTCTATATATTTTTTTTTTTATTTAGAATTTTGTGCAGATGAGAAATTAAATTTACCCTGATTTTGTTTTGTGATTTAAGATGCTTTCGTTAAGATAGGATCCTGGCTGCAGACTTTCTTTTTCCAGGCTTCACAGCTTAGACATAACCTTTTATATGGTGATAAAATCAAAAGTTTTCTCTCTGAGCACTAGAATATAGAATACCTTGTTGTAATGACTTCTAAATTTCTACAAAAGCTTAAATAGCAGAGCCTTGTCCTTCATCAGAAAACCCTTTAGACTATTGTACCAGACTTCTCTGAAATATGGAAGATATAAAGACACAACATGTTAGAAAAAGCAAGGTTTTGAGCTTAGTTTAACAATGTACTCTACATGTATTTCAATTATTACAGTAATAGAATAAAATCAAGATTTTCTACACATCTTTAATGTTGATAAACTAGATTTATGTGGCTGAAGCACAGAAACAAACAACTAGCTCCATAATAGATACTAGTCAGTGAAGGAAAAAATGAGTCTTTAGGCTAATGTAAAAGATTAGGGGACCTATGTTCTTTGTTCAAGAATGATTGTGTTGTGTAAAAGTAATAGTGTTTTAAGTCATTTTATCCAGGTTAACAATATAATTTTAAATTCCATTTTTGATCATGTGAGACTTAAATCTCTTTGAATACTGAGAACAAGGAAATTACAGTAATGTTAATAAGGTTTATGAATACTGTTTATTCAGGTATAGGATCCATGGAGTCCTGAGATGTATACAAGAAGCTGTCTATACCAGAAATTTTGTAAGAGTAGGAAATCACAGCTCCTTAAGGGTTGATTTAGTACATAGCTTTTCAGTGGTGCTAAATCTGGTACTAAATGGCATCCAGACTGCACCAATATGAACATCAACCAACAGTATTTAATTTCCAAAAGTTCTGTGTTTCCAGAAAGCTTACATAATATTACATGCAAGACAGGTATATGATGAAAGTAACTTTCCCCATAAAAACAAGACAACAAAATATATTTTATTAGGCAAACTGCACTGCTAATTAAAAAGCAGTGGAAACATACTTTATTAATTTTATAAGGATTAACACAAGCATTGACCATATTTTTAAATATTTATGAACAAAATTTCCTGAATTAAATATCAGGAAATATGATCATTACAACACCAGTTACTACCTCAATTATGTTTTTGAATTATGTATTTTTTTGTCAGTAAAATAGAAGTAAAAGATTAGGTCTTTTTCCACAGGTAAAGGTCAGTTTTCAAGAAAGAATATTCAAAGGAAGCTGTAACACCCCTCAACTCAGACGTCAAGGAGGGAAGAAAATGTATAGACTCTGACAAGAACTGTGTCAGTCTCCAGAAAGATTTTGCATATATCTTTTACTGTTTATTTCATTTATGGATTTTGTTTCAAATTTTGCTAAGAGATATCTTACCTTTGCTGGAGTAAACTGACTTACTATTCTTAACAAGTCTTTTTAATAATAAAAAAATATCTCAAATTTATCCAGAAAATATTGAGAACCCCTTTTCTCAGGATCAGTGAACTGTGAAACTCTTGATAAAAGTGTGTCTTGAGCTGTTTGTGTCCTTTGGCATATGTTACCAAAGCGTTATTTGGAAAGAAGTAGGAAGTGAGAAGAAAATTATGACTTGATATTAGTTACATACATTATAACTACTAACAGGACATTTAGAGTTCTATACTGTTGGTTTTGGTTTAGTAGTATATATGTTTTACGTTGTTGCTCAGAAACTTAGATCCCTCATGAAGATTTTCATTGATTTCATTTTCTTTGGACTTTACCACCATCAGCTGTATTGATAGAACAGCTGTGTATAGCTCCAAATAACTCCTGAAATAAAGAAAAAGAAGAAATACATTTTGCTCTGTCTAAAGCTCTCTCCCCAATTATGTTTCTCAAAAGGTAAATCTAGCTTCTATAACATAATCTTGGTGTCTTTAAGGGGAAATGCAATTTTCAGGCAGGGAATGAGCAGAGGCTGGAATAAAGGAAGAGGTGGCTTAGTGACAGAGATAATACATTGCTTCATTCCTGAATAAAATAGATCAAATAGTAGAAGATTCCTTCTTGCTTGTGAATACAGGCACCACACTAATTTTATTTAAGTTAGTGATTATAATTTCCAAATTTCTTCAGAGTTTGCCTGCACCTGAAAGTATTGTGGGACCTGGAGGCACATAGGGGTGGCTGGAGAACACACTGCAGATGTAGCAATCACAATTCCCCGCTTCACAAGAGCAGCTTAGGTCTGGAAGCACTGGTATAATACAGATTGAATCTGGACCCAGGTTAATGAAGACTGTGGATTTATTGGTTCAAGGCTCACTAAATCATAATACCCGTATTGTGTTGTATTTTGTTGTGTGGACATGCACTACATGAACTTCACGAATATACAGTCAGCTAAGGTGTCATGATTTCCATAATGAAAATATAAGAAAATTAGCTCAGATACTTTCCTGGAAAATTATTCTGATATCATATCAGCAAGTCATACATTACAATATATGAAAACACTGTGCTTGAAAAAACAGTCCATTTCCTGGGATGTTATAGAATATGATTATTTCTGGGAAAACTTGGCTCTATATCTAATGTCAAGTTTTTCTGGGTAGCTTAGATGTTTAAGATACCCTTTCAGTGTATTTGGTGATGTGGAAATCAGGAGTGCATAACTCTAAGGCTTAAGCAGCAGAATGCTGGGAATGTAATACTGGTTTTCACACTGAAGCAAGGCCACACCACTATTAAACAACATCCTTTCATGACTTCAGAAACGTGTACTGCTTGCTTTCTGTGAAGTATGTGCTCCTAGTTCAGAGACACATCTCAGTAAGTGCTGAAATAAGTTAACTGAGTTTCTGAAGTCCTGGGGATACTGTATCTTTTACTCAAATTCATGGCAGCTCTTGGTCAGCCTTTGGTGAGTAAGCATGGAATTAGAAGACTACTTTTAAGCATCCATAAAAACCAAACAAAACCCCATAACCATTAGCCAAAATTCTTTAGAATTCTATAATTGCTGTCTGTGTCTTTGTGAAGAACTCCTAGATGCATCCAAATTTCACAAAATAACACAAATTTCAGAACAAATTTTATCATGTCTGACATTTTGTACAGACAATACTTTTCTAGCTTACTATTCATATGCTCATTCCTTTTTTTAATGATAAGGGTTCAGTTGTCAACTTAATGAACAATATTTCACCACATGACTTAGACAAATGCTACACAATATGAACATCAAATCATTCAAGTAAATTGTTCATATGCAAAGCCTAAATGAAAAAAATGCATCTAATTACTCATTGTAATAATTATAATTATAAGACTGACTGGGATGCATGATTGATTTGTGACTTGTTCTTACACACAAAATCTTTAAGCCATAATACAGACATTCAAGTACTCAGATTCTATATAACTATATAGATTAAATATAGACATGAATAAAAACAATGTGAAAAAATAGCATCAAAATATTATATGCCAAATACTTCAACAAACTCCTTTGCTTTCTCAGTGTCATTTATGAATAAAGACAATCTGAACCACCTATTCCTCTCAAAATGTTCTAGTCAGGATGTATTGCAAAGAAGTGTCTAGAAAAGAGCAGAAATAGCTATGTTTCAGCTACACTGCCGAACATTGAAATTGTCTTTTCCTCAAGAAAACACAATAATAAGTATCACACTTAGCACAGAAGTGATCATGCTAATAAGATGATGTCACATTTGTTATAAGATCATTATTCCAAGGACTATGTTAATTCATTCAATAAGCCTTCTGTGAACAGTGTGTGGTGGCCGCCCTCTTGGTAGGTGCAGCAGCAGTTTAACCAGGGACAGCCAAAGCTAAACACCTGATTTGTTACTTCGTGACCTGGAGTTACACTGCTGGGGATATAACAAGGCAAGTCCTATGTAGGTCACCAGAGAGTGTAGTCTGTAACTAGAACTGGATGAACACTTGGTTTATCCATGTGGTAAGAAATTCTAATATTTTCAAATAGAAACTTACACCAAGCATCAGGAGAAATCACAACCTAAAAAGGAAAGGGAAAAAAAAAAAAAGTGTGCGAAAAATCAGCTGAAGCATTTTTTTCTGGTAGAATTCTTTTAATAGCTTTTTTTTTTTTACTCCTTTTATATGTAACAGACAATAAATGCATACTTACACCTAGCAAAAGAATATGTTGAAGTGAAAATACTGTAGCTTTTATTTTAGAAAATACATTGAAATATGTTCTTCTTGAAATTTCAGTTCCATTTTCTCCAACATGTCCTGGGAAAAAAAGTCTTAAGAAAGCAAGAAACTGATTTCTTCTGAAAAGAATCATAATTAAACAAAATTACTTTTAAAAAAATAACTTATCTTGCTCTATCTGTAAAATACAATCTTCAGTGAGTTACTTATCTAACAAAAATTTGGTGCTGAAAAATAATTAGATATTTTCTGAATCTCAGTTTGAGTAGAGCAATCATGCAGGTAATCAATATTTGTTTCTGCTTTCTAATCAATCTGTGTCCTGAGTACTTTGGTAGATATTATAAAGAGGGAACTCTTCCCCTTAAAATCTCCTTAACTGGAGGACAAAGGATTTGTGATGAGAAAGTGCACATGGTTGCAAGATATTTTGCTCAGACATGATTCCCACTTTAGCAATTAGAAAAAGCAGAATACTTGCATGTCCATCATTGCTTGGGATACAGTAGAATTATTCTGTATTTGAATCAAAGTGAATGAGAATTAAACTGGACTCTTAGTCTTTATATTCAGCTGTAAGAATGACAAGCCTACAGAAAGTATGGTATGATTTGCTATTACTACTGAATGGTAATTTCCTCCAACACTTACACAGTGCATTTCTCCTTACCAGTTGGTGTGGAATATTATCAAAAAGGGAAAGGAAAAAAAAACCAAACAACAAAACCTCTCTTCACCTCCCCACATCCTCATTAGTGGTTAATTGGATTCATTTCATTGTGCCAATGTGTTAGCTTTGCACTTTTCTTTCACATTTTCCTGTGCTACTTTGTATTTTCAAGTTGAGGTGGATAGAAAAATCATCCAGCCTCAGAGGCAAAGAGAATGTACTGACTTGGATAATCTCAGTATTTTGTCCCTTCAGACTTAAAGTGAAGGGCATTAGCAGAGAGAAAGAAAAAACACCGTAACATAAAGCAATATCGTGCAGTGCCACCATCTCAACCCCTCACTTTGATATGGACTGTGCCACTGAAAAAGAGTGCTGAGCCAGACTTGGCACAGTAGATCTGATGTCCCAGAGGCAGGCCTGCCTCTTCTGATTCTTTATGCAGGGTGAGATTTATTACCGAAGGGGAATGCACAAAAATTAACAGGATTACTAACTACAAATGACCATGACCTGTGATAGACGCACAACTATCACAGGACATGGGTGGAAAGAAGAGACAGAGAATTTCATGTTTTGTAGTAATGGAAGCAAGAGCAGCTTCCTTTCCTGTTAAGAATCAACTAACAATGGCTGGAGATGTTCGTTAGGAAGGAAAATAAAATTGAAATGTAAAAACAAGAGATCAAACAAAGACTTTGCAAACTGAAAGAGTTTTAGAGTCCTGTCCAATCTCCTCAAAGACTTAGAGTTGCATGGAATGAGGGCTGAGTTGCACGTGGAACATCAGTTTAGTTCTATTTGCCTGGTAAATATATATATGCAAATAAATAAATATGAATGTATATAATTTCAAAACAACAGCTTCCTATGTTGGTTTGAAAGCTAATTGTAGAAAATATTTGATGTAAATGGATGGATAAATATATTCAGAAGGATTACAACAATTTTACAAAATATTTGTTGACAAACAAAAAGACTGTGCTTAATCACCACAGGTATGTCAGTGTCTGAGAACCTCAGGAGAGTAAGAGAACCTCAATATAAGAACAAAGAAACAAACCTAAACCAGCAGATACATGCTTCTTACTTTAAGCAAAATTACATTTATGTGATAGCAAAGGTAACAAATTTTTCCAGCATTACCCCACAAATTTTCCTTTGCTGCATTTTTCTCAACAATTTTTCTCTCTTAGTTTTTTTTTGGGGGGGGGGGGTGTATTAGTTTTTTTCTACACTCATCCTCCACGGATGCTATTCTATACATTTAATTATGGTTCTTTGTTTCTTAATTTCAAACACAACAAAATCACAGAATAATATTTCCCACTAGGCTGGAATCAGAGTGAACCAAGCCTTGGGAGTATACAGTTGTATCTGTGTGGATAGAAACTTTCAAGTTACATTTAATAGAGTGAATCCTATATTTTTGATAAGAAACACAATGCTGATTTAAGTCACTGGAGACTTTAGCTCCAAAGCTGAACATTGGGCAAGCATTTAAACTTTTACACACTTACCCAAATTGAATATGTCTTGAATTTGAGGCCTTGCAACATCAAATACATGTCAATATCTCTGAAAGCACACAATGAGGATGCTTGGAACCCCATTAATCTGTTATCAATAAACAAGATTTTATTCCCTGCTATGAAAAAATGATTAGTGACTCTTGATGTGGAAGGCAGAAATCAAGGGCATTTGAGTGAAAACGATAAAACTGATTTTAGGAACAGCTTGATACTTTTTTGGACTGAAAAGAGGATGACCCAGGAATGCTCGTGCTGCTGCCTCTTTGCTTTGAAAAAAAGTTACTCTTTTTAGAGGAAAAGAAAAGCTCCTTCCATGGGACAAGGGTAGAGTAACATGCTTGGAAGGTTCACTGCACAAGACAGACCTTACTGGAAAGAGCAAGGCCACAAATACTGGAGCATGCACAGTGATAAAAAGAGAGCACATAAATAAAGCGCAGGCAGTTGAAGGCAAAACTACAGACTGATAAAAACCCCTCAGTGTAATTAATGTGTCCTTGATAATAGAGGGAAGTAAAGATTACACCCGTTTTGCAATTATGAGTTTCTCTTTATTGGCTGTGTTTAACAGCAAGTTCCTTGTCCCAATTATATACTTTAAAAGTTAATTGTGCACACCCAATTTCCTATCCCATTGCTGTCACTGCGTCACTGTTGCATGAGGTATATGTTTATATCTAGATGCCCATCTTATCAAGGGCTTTAGGGTAACATGGTTATAAATTTTAACAGAAGCTCTGAGAACAATGTGAAACAAACGCACCTCAGTCCTGGTGCTTTTTTTTTTTTTCTTTTTTCCTAAACTCTGTTTTAATAAAAAAGTATCTACACTGAAAGTAGAAGCTTGGCAGTTTGCAGGTAAAGGAACAGAAGTAAAGGCTTTTTGAGGAGAAAGTTAACTGATGACAAATGATATGGCAAAGTGTATGAGGTAATAGCACAAAAGATGCAGATTCTGGGCTCTGTGCTGTGGCTTTATTGAATTTACTCTTGTAAATGTTTGAGGGAGAGTAGAAGATCCTCCATCCATGTTCAAAAGGGCTCATTAATTCTTGCACAAAAATACAAATTCATAGCTATAGAGCTCCAGAGGGGAGATGACTATAATCTAACCATCCATGTGGCTGTTTTATGTAGGCAGTGTTCAACAAGTCCATATACACCCATGGCTATAGAAGAACTTATCTGTATGGATATTTTGGGTGGGATTCAGCTCCAGAATGAGCAAACTACATTAAATACCTTTGTGAGGAACATTTTCGAGGCTCCATGATCTTCACTGATCTTCCAGTTTATTTGCTGGCATGGCACCATGAAATGCCCTTTGATTTCCCACCAAGCCTCCCATTACTCTGTCAAGAGAGCACATAAAATTAATTTATGGACAGAACACCAACAATGGGTCCCACCAACTATTTTCAGATGTTTCTGATGCAGATATCTACGAATCCCAGTATTGCTATAGGGTGTTATTAAGATATGGTATTTTACATGTTTGCCGCTTTTAGACTGACCCTTAGGCTCACTAATGGCTATGCAGACAATGAATTTTGGTAGCTGACCTATGCTATTCTGTGTAGACAAATGCTTGCTAAGAGACAGCTTACTAGCACTGACAGTTTACGTATTGTACATATACATCATTTAGCCTTCCAATCTGTTATACTAGACCAGTCAATGATTTCTTTTCCTGGATTGCCAAAATAAGAAGGTATCTGAGACATGAAACCCAAAGGAAGGAGTTCTGTTCTTGAGTAATATAAATGTTTGCCTTCAATGGTTATTAGGTAGATGTTAAAAGATGTTATCAAGTAAACTCTGTCATGGATTCCAACTACTCCAGATTCTAGACTCCTCATCTGCCTCCTTTAGGATGGCTCTTGAAGTAAAAATTGCTGAGCCACTTTAGAAGCAAAAATAGGAGATTAAAGAAAAGTTATAATACAGCTTGAAAGCATAAATTCTATTAAAAAAAAAAAATTCCTTGCTCCCTAACAGCACAAAACACATTAAAAAATAATATTCTGTGTCCTTTTGGGCCTTTGGGAAAAGCACATTGTCCCCTGAATAGCAGAATAAATGAACTCTCATTTCATGTGTTTTTTCTGCTTGAGATTAAGTTCTCTGACATCTAACAATGTGCAAATTCTAACTGATAACTTCCGTCACTTCATGTTCACTTCTAAGCTTTCTTGTTATGGATATTTTTTGGGGTCAAATAAAAAACGTATGTACAAAATACATGACAGAGCTAATCTTTTGATAAACTTAGCTTATATTCAAATATTGGTTCAAATCTACTGGAAAGGAAAAGTAGAGAGACAGACATACAGATACAGATACACAGACATAGAAACATGATTACAAATGTCTTATTTCCTCAGGGAATCAGGCTCACATTGCAGTTATGAGTCAGAGATTTTTTCTCTTACTTTGATCAGATTTGTTCACATCTTTTCAATTTATGTGATATTGCTGGCTCCAGAAACAAAACACAGCTTTATCTAAATTGAGAGGCACAAGCTAGTGCAAAGTTTAAATAAAGATGTCTAATATTACTGGGGGTCCTTTCTTGAAATGAGTTTATATGATGAATCCAATGAGGTATGTGTGCCTGGACTGCCTAGAATCATCCCATTTCTCCCACCACAAATATAAATTGTCTAAATTTGTTGAATTTAATTTTCATTTATGCTTTGTTCAATTCCTTGCTGCAAACTGTTTTCTGAACAAGACCTAAGATTTCCAGAAACCCTACTAGAAATAAGAAGCACCAGCTTTTATCGAGAAAATCAGGCTTTAACTGTTGCCTAGGGTATTTCAAAGAGTCCCAGGCCTTCAAGACCACAGAGGAAATCTGGAGGGAGGAAGTTTCTACTTCTGTCGAAGAGGCTTGGGTTAAAGATCAGTTAAATAAACTGGACATCCACAAGTCCATGGGCCCTGATGGGATACACCCGTGAGTGATGAGGGAGATGGCTGAGGTCATTGCTAAGCCGCTCTCCATAATCTTTGAGAAGTCCTGGAGATCAGGAGAG